>NW_017547184.1:5029284-5051074 GCF_001854935.1 Bemisia tabaci | reverse complement strand
TTTTTTTTTTTTTTTTTTTTTTTTCCAGTGTCCCATGTAAACACTAAAGTTTGGTATCCTTTTTTTACTGTATATAAAAACCGAGTGACGTAGCCACCGGAGCAGCCTATCACAACTTTCCACGAGAAGGAATCGATAGTGATAGCAACGGAATGGTGACGTAATGAGTGATAGCGTCGCGGATGCGGCTATCCTGGCTGCGGCCGGCCGGGGCGGCGCTGTCATCGCGCTGACGGGGAGACCTTGAACCTATCGACACTCCATCGAGACCCGTCCGCGGAGGCAGGAGCCAAAGCACCCTCCTGCCCTCATCCCTGAAAGCTCGTCTCCGAGGGGACGTTCGCCTCGCCCTCCCTCCGTCCCTTCCGCCCCCTCGCCACCGGGCGATCTCCTTCTCATTTGGAAAAATGACGTCAGCGGCTCCGCAGCGGCGAGACGATGCTATCTGGCGAATTTCGCGACGTCCGCGGGAGAGACGAAAGGCGACGGGCCGCTCGTAACTCCACTTAACGGCCCCTTCCACGGCCCCCGCCGTCCCGCCGTCCCTTCGTGAGAACACACCGACATAGTCACCTACAACTGGGTCAGCCTCCTCATGGCTACATCAAACAATGTTAGGGTGGGTGGGGGGTGGGGGAGGGTCGGTCTGAGGCACTATACCCTGCCGTTGCGAGAGATTTCAGCGGGATGTAATTGAACTGCGCTGAAAGGGACCATCAGAGGTAATGCGTTTTGGAGACCCCGCACTATGAAAATTGAAGGGATGAAGGGCTTGGAGGACAAAGCGCATAAGTACAGTTTTTGAAAAAATTGAGATGTTTATGGACTCAACTAAAACTATTTTGAAAGCATATTCTGTGAAAATTCATCACTAAAATCCAACTTCATACCATTAAAGAAGAGCTTAATCCTCCTTTCTGCCATGAGGCTCCATGTAATTTTGAAACTTCAAACTGCACGTGTTTCTTAAAATAGTAAAAACTGCGTTTTTGCGCCTTTTCCTCCAAGCCCCTCAAATGTCGTCGTGTGAGGGAACCTCAAATTCTAAGATTATCGCTACTTTTTACCAAATGATGATTGTTGAGCAACTTGTTCGGCATAAGATGAAAATAAAATCCGCCAAATTATGACGAATGAATGTTCAGGACTACCCTCCACATTTTAGTGGGTCACAAATTAGCTTCCTTTGACTTAGGCAACCCCCTATTATTTAAACTCAATAGCTCAATCAGCAATAGATTTTCGGGGGTCACTATTGGATAACGCCGTATTTTTAACAGTTATTTCAATGGTCCTCTAAAATAGCAATTGCACTAATCGGCCCTTGTTGCCGAAGTTTTTTTTTCTGATTTTAAACAATAACGCACCAAGTTTTTTTGGAAAGGAGTGAGGTCGTTGATTAGCTGCTAGGTGGAATTCTCCATAAGATTGATCGATTTTATTCATCTCCTTGAATTCATAGTTTCAGACATCGGGAAGCAGATGGACCAACTGCATAAGCATGTCACCAAAAATACTTCTCGCCAGAGACTTCAATCTGATGCTTAGAAAGAAACAAAGACTCATGCACTGTACTTGATTTTCATCAGACGTTTTCAAATGAAATGTTTTCCACAACAATTTCCGTGAAATTCTAACACAACAAAAACCTATTCTAACAAGCAAACCGCTCGTTTCCCGAAAAACGAAAACCTTGGTGCGCCCCTGTTAGACTCGGTCCAAGTTAAAGAAAACCAGCGGCACCATCTTGTTGCTCGACAATTTCACGTCGGAAAAAATGAATAAAGTAAGAATCCCCGTTACATGCAGCTCGCCATTTGGAGCGAAACCAACCAGAAAACAGAGGGTTTTATCAAATAACCGGGGAGCAAGAACCATATCACGGGGCAGAGCATATGCTCACGAGCAAGACGCAATTACACTCCCCCGCGAGCCGCACCGTCCATACGACTCCATACTTTCCAGAGCTCACGTGAAAGTAGAGTTACGGCCCTCGGCTAACGGAGCGACGAAGTTCCAGACGAACGAGAGGACACATGCCAATTCTCAGATGAGCCCTGGGTCACACGAGAGAGCCACGTTCCAGGGCTCATCTCATGTTTCACTTCGGTTCCTCGTTGAAATGAGCCGGTCGGGGCCTGGACCGTGGGATGGAGAACCGAGCTGAGATGACGACGTGCTCATAAGGAGAGTTGAGTTAATCCAACTTTTCACGTCCGGGGACGAACCTCGACGACCCCCCCCCCCCCCCCCNCGCCGTTCCCTGGAAGGTTATGTGTCTACGTTGGGGGGGTTTTATTTTCTGACCATTGATTGACCCGGCCGGCCCGAAGCCCGACGCTGAAATGCAGCCACCACTCCCAACTACGACCTCGATTACTCCGGCTCCGATCTAATTTATTTTCCGCGTGGAAAGCCAAAGGTCCAGAACGGCTCTGTTACCAAACAGAGTTAGAGTATCTGAAAATTTGGTCTTGAAAACATGTATTTTTTAGTGTAAAAACGGACAATATAAAGGTATTGAAGTCGCATTTTGTTCGAAGTTGTTTTTTGTTGTGGGGGCGGGGCTTATTTTTGCGCGCAAAATTTTGGCCCCTACAGCAACATTGTTGTAAAACAACTGCAACGTGCTCAAAGCAAGTCGTTTTTGTGTTGTTCAAAATAGCAACGCTGTTTTCTAGACTAAAATTGGAAGTTGATCTCTCATTAGTTTAGGAAAATCCTTAGTTTCTAGGATAATCCCTTTAATATTCTAAACTGCCTTGTTCAGATGGGAACTATCTGACCGGTAGTTTTCGTACGGTAAATAACCTACGTGCAACCGTGCCGTGCAACTTTATGTCCTCTATTCTTATATGAACAGGAACTCATCCTCGCACAACTTACTCTTCATGCCATCAGTTAGAGTTTTCCATAAAGATCTCAAAATCAACTTTTTCGACCCTATATCCAACAAAAGCTTAAACTTCGAATTTGTAAATGAACTAAACAAACAACAGTAAATAACAACAAACGACAAATAATGGAAGCATCATAAGGTTGGATTGTGGCATGGTTGAGGGGTGAGATTTGCAGATGAGACGCGAAACCTTGCATAGGTTGCACGAAGTATGTTTTTGGCCTACCTTGTACATTGCAGGCGAAATAGGAATGGGTAAGACCTCCGTAACTTCTCTTCATTACATTATTTCCGTGAAATTGTGAATTAAGGATTCTAATTCAAACAAGTATTGACTCAGTTCAATACAATGATCCTAACTATGACATTATACCGCTTCCAATATCTCTGATGGTAATGTGCCACACTTACATCAGTAAATCCATACGTGTCCTTGACTTGCGTCCAAAAGAGGTTACAATTGATGCATTAACGGACTCTCCAAAACAGTGTGAATGAGAGTTGTCTCTCGTTGTCATATGAAGGAAGTATTTTATGTTTCCAGCTACCAAAAAGTGTTTTCATATTTCTTCTGCCGTTTTTAGCCCCTTCCACCTACTTTTCAGGCACGCAACGACTAACGGGCTAACGTTCCCTTATCATTAAAAGTCTGATCGTGTCATCGTAAGCAGCAGGGATTCTTCTTTTACCCGCCAAATGCAATACAAAATTTCGCAAGAAATACGACGGCATCTATGGTTTTCTTCTGAAATCCATATCCAAGCTCAAAAAATTTTGCTAAGTTGAGGCTGTCATGGAGGAGATAATATGCACCAATACGAGAGTTCACGCATAAAATTCAGTAGAATTCTTCAAGCTCAGGACGATTCAATAATTTGTCATGCTGTATGGTGACTTCTAAGCTTCAATATTGTAATTTCTGGTCCATAACCAAAGCAATTTCACCAATTTATTCAGCATTATTCTAGCATACGTATAGCATTTAATGAGAATTTCAAGAAATTTAGAGATACATAGACACTCTTGAGGGCGCAAGCTATCTATTACATTACGCTCTCAATTTTAAGAGCTTCCTTTCAGTTTGGGAGTTGATTTCTTAGAGAACCATGGACACCATATTTTGTCTTACGACATTTTTCGAAGGAGGGTACAGCGATGACCAATGTTCAAAACCACTTATCTCCGTTTGCAACGTCGCAGACTTCCTGTCATAATTTATTTTTCTCTGAAAAGTGATTCAAGTCAATGTCTTCAAAACACCCTTGATTTTCCTTCTCTATTACCAAACAATTTTGTAAAATTTCAAGCAACATAGTTGAATAGCTGCTTTTCAAAAAAATACAATAGGAGCAGAGATTGTGACACACTGCAATGGACATAAGTGGTTTTCCACTTTAGCCATCGATATTGTTAAATTGGAAAGCCCCATTTGCATGTAAGTTAACAACTCCTTGCGCTCATTTGCATCGTAAAATGTTGAGAAAAAAGTTGTTTTAAGACTTTATCATAGCTGCTGGCTAATTTCTATTGATCAGAAGCTACTAAAGTCACAAAACCTTCAAATGAGGGGACAAAACTGCGTTTCTTCATAAAAAGAAAAATAAGGGCGGCAAAAAACTAAAAATTTGGCCGACTTCAGTAGAAATAAATCAAATCACGTGTTCAACATAGTAGAGCTATTTACCTCGATTTTTAAAAACAGCCCAAAACATAAAATAGGTAAGAGAAAGATAGCGATCTGATTCAGCTCTCCTACCCATTGTGTCGATGAACGACAAGCGATTCCCTAAATTTCGATTTCAATAATCATTGAATGATTGAATAACACAATAAAAACAAATGATAAAATATACAACTTCGATGTCATCCCACTCACTATTAACGCTGTCATAAGTCATGGTTTGCTTCCTCACACTAAGTCACTGATTTTATTTTTATTGTGTCTCAAAGACACCGGCCATAAAGCAGCAGATTTCAGTTCAGTTAATCCAGTGCACTTTTTCCGTGGGACATTCCGTTCAAAAATGTGTATCCAAAATCCAATCCAAAATGTGTATCCTTACTGTCCAAAAAAGAACTGCGTCCTCAGAGCAATTGGACTACATTTTGTAATTTGGAATTATTATTACTAGCTCACTTGAAGAACAATTAGTGTTCCCTACCCATCAGTTTCCCTACGTAGATGCGTGTTTTTACAAATGAGTCAGAAATTGAAGTTCCTATTGCAAAATGAAGTCCAATAATAGTCAACAGCTCAAAGTCAGTAATCGTTGTTGAATTAAGTACGCAATCCATTATTCGGACATTTTTTTGGCATGAATTCAAAATGGACCGAAAAATTCTTGGTCATGACTGTCAACACGAGAAAAAAAGAGGTGGGAAGTCCTAACTTGGACATTTTCAAGTAATTGTGAAAGTACCTCAATTGGACCGGATTTTGCAATACGGAATCACTAATTCTGGTTCCTTTAGAAACAACTTTTATGCCATTGGTTTCTCTATGCAGAGAAGTGATTTTGAGGAAGAACCAGAGATGTGGCTCCTTATTGCAAAAAGTAGTCCAATTAATTGTGGTAGGAGCCCAATAAATTAGGTTATCAACCCAAATGTTGCGACACTACCACGATTAATTGGAAATATCCATATCATCCAACAAATTGGGGTGGTGCCACAATTATAAGGGATGACCCGCACTTTTTTCCCCATTTTGATCAGTTTTTTACCTTCAATTTCAAATTTCACGTGACGCGATTGGATTGCATTTTGCAAAAAGGAACCAAGAGCATTTCAATGTAACGAGGATTGTGCAACTTAAATTCTTTCCAATAAAACTCCTGAAATAATGCACAAAATCAAATTTACAAAGGTAATTTTCGTCTTGAATTTATAGATCATTGAGAGTAAAGATAAAAATTGTGCAGATGATCAGTTTATGTTTGCAAGGTAAAGAAAGTTACACGATCTTAGCGACAATGTAATGCTCCTGGTTCCTTCTTGCAAATTGCAATCCAATTAGATTACTAACCCAAATGTTGCGTTACTACCACGATTAATTGGAAATGCCCATATCATCCAACAAATTGGGGTGGTGCCAAAATTATAGGGGATGACTCGCACCTTTTTCCCCGTTTTGATCAGCGTTTCACCTTGGAACTGAATGGACTGCATTTTGCAATTTGAAATTATAAATTCTGGCCCGGTTTAAAAACAACATATCGACGGTGAAACTACCAAACCACGTATCTCGGTTTGCGACGTCGCAGACTTCCTGCCATACTTTATTTTTTAAATGAAAAACTACTTAACGTCCAGTCTTGAAAATTTCTGTGATTTTTCCTCTTCGTGCAGAGAAAATTCAGTGAAAATTTCAAGGAATGATATTGATTTGGTCTACTTCAAGAAAATAAAATGTGAGCGTAAATTTTTAAACACCGCAAACGAGATACGTGGTTTGGTAGTTTCACCGTCGATATGTGCCATTAGTTTCCCTATGCACATGAGTGTTTCTTCAGAAGAGCCAGAATTTATAGTTCCAAATTGCAAAATGCAGTCCAAATTATCACGTGACGCAATTCACGAACAGCTCCTCAAGGATGCCGCTCATGGAGGAAATTGTGGGAAAAGCACCCACCTTTATGGATCCCGGTGTACTTGTCCTTGAGGACGGTCAACTCCTGGATGGGCCCGAACTCCTCGAACATGGGACGCAAGTGTTCCTCCTCGAGGTGCCGCGGGATCTGTCCGACGAAGAGTTTCACCGAGTCGTAGCCCGTCGGTGACGTCATGGCGCTGTGCTCGGCGCTCGGTGACGTCTTCACGCAGATGGTGCCCTCGTGGTACTTGGGCAGCTCCGTCAGGTCCGGCTTGACGTCATGCAGGTACGAATCCACGCGCGGTTGGATCATCGGAATCTGGCTCGCCGACATCGGCCACTTAGGGATCAACATCGCTTCCGGCTTAGACCCGGAAATTACAAACCGCACAACTTTGAACTTGGAACTTTGGAAACTTTCCGCTAAGCAACAATTTCAAGCTTCACTCTTAGTCACGCACATAAAAACGAGTGTAAATTGCCACGAGCTTTCTTTCCTGGTTGAGCTTTCCCTCGGATGGTCGAAACTTGGATTGGATGCTCGCAACTGTAAACGGTTGGGTTCGTTTAATCGGTCGTTCGTGGATAATTATCTGGACCGCGAGTGATTCCAGAGGATTTCACGCACAATTTCACTTAAATGCACGAAACACTAGTATAAGGCTTCAGTGTAGAAACAGAGCCCTTTCGAGTTGCCTTTAAGGTAACACTTACCCGGTGACACCCACGCTAACTTCAAATCGGAGAAATCAAATTTCATGAAACCGAGCGCAGGATTGATACAGGAACAGGCACGGCAGCAGTTGGAAAAATTCACTTTAAAAGTTTTATCGTTTCGATTTCAGTAGTTGAGGAAGTGGGTCCGATTTGCGGATAAGAGCCTAAACTGTATTTTTTTTATACGAATCTAAATTATACGAATTTATCTGGTTATGTTACTAATAAAAAATATAGGTAAGAATTTTCCGGAAAAAGTAATAATATCTGTAGAAAAAATAAAATCTCCCTGAGATATGTTGCGATATTTATACTATCTATAGTTGTATCGGCACATTCTGTTTCAAAGCTAGTTAGTTCCGTGTACCGACTGATTTGAACGATCTAAGAGTTTAGCGTCGCAGGTGTATTTCCTAGCTCTTACTACTCAACAAAATATCGGTTTTATTGATTGTAATTCCACGCGAATGGACGACTTAGGGTAGAATTTTGGGCACGTGAAGCAGAACGATTGAAAGTTGAGGATTCGAGGACGCTTTCAATATGCTTGCTTTGTAGTCATTGGATGTTGAAAAAGAGGGAGCTTGAAAACAACTTTGCTGTACAAAACATAGGTAGTATGTCGGTGAATAGCCTAAAAATGAAATATTGAAGCACCGTAAGCTAACTTTTGATACACAATGAATGCTAGTGGTATTTCAGTGAATCGCTTGACGAAAAGGGCGGCGACAACGAACGTAAACAAGGTACAAATAAAGGATAGTCAATGAAACTACGGCGAAATTTTTGTGAGGAAGTAAGTACCAAAACGGTGGAAACTAATATTAAAGCGGGAGGAGAACGAAAACGAGGACGAGAACGAAGCGGAACGAAGGAAACGGAAAACGAGAGTAAAAACTAAGCGAGGAAAACACGACCGAAACTCGAGAGCGTCCCGGAGCACCACGTGCGCTTGTAAACTAGGCTCGAACGCGCTGGAAAAGTCGGAAAAACACGGGGAAAATAGAGAAAAACGCGGGAGGAGGAATTGCACGGTTCGGGGGAGGAAAGAGGTGAGAAAAAGATGCTAAGGTGGGTAAAATATTGCACAAAATTCACAGGACAACAAGGACTAAGGACACAACACCGAGCACACGAGGACTGAAAGCTCACAACAATGGGCGCGCGTGCGAGGGGTAGAAAGTAAGAACCCCCGCCCTTCATCCCCGCTCCCGCTTCAATTAGAGTAGTACGCAGAGCTTGGCACCCGGGACCCACCCTTCTCGAATAAGTTCAAGGCTGCCTGCGTGAGCCAAGCCGCGCCGTCCTACGGGGGTGTCCATTCATGGCGAAACTACTACCCCAGCTGAAAAAGTCCGCGCCTCGCAAAGCTCGCCTCGCCGCACACGAGTATACCTCGTGCTTTCATACAATGGCCAACTTGTGTCATAAGGAAGTTATACATAGCTTTTTTATTCTTTGTAAAAATAGATGAGTATTTTAATAGAATTCCAAGAGTAAAAGGAATCCGATTACAATCGTGTTTTGCTTTATTCTTACAGATTAGCTAAAAATAAGATAATCAGTCCAAACAGCAACTACGTTGAATATTAACCGAGATATCGTCCTATGGAAAGTCGGATTTTTGACGTCAACTTCCGCGGTTACTGCGGTGGATGACGTCATAAATCGAGTTCTTCTGGCCGCGATAAACCGGGTAATATTCAACGTAGTTGCTGTTTGGACTGATCTTCTTCTTTAGAAATACTACAGGAATATAGGTAATCTCTATCTTCCGAGAAAATTTTTCGATTTTTTTGAGGAAATTAGACAACACTCGAATACAACTGCGGTGTCAATTATTAGAAATAGAGTAGAAATAAGGTGAACGAAAAGTTTTGTCTCGTCAACTCAAAAAATGCTCGCCGACTTCTATATATGCACGACAGACATTGAGACACATAAATTATGATTCGCCTTCAATTAGGAGTGATACCACACCATGACACCAGAGCTTCTTTAGTGGTATCTGAAAATTACCATCTCCCTGCTTCATTGACGATTGAGTGTTCTCTTGAATATATTCTTATTCAGGGGTTGAAGGCTCTGGTGTGGTTCTGGACATGGATCGTAGGGTTTTGGTTGGAAAATTGGGTGAAAAAGGCAACTTGTGCGGAGCCTTGCCGGCCGGCTCCCGCTGGAGGAGAACTTGCCTATCACGGCCCGGCTGGAGTTCCCCACGCATCATGAACGGTTTCTGCCTTCAACCGGAGATTTCCCTCCGTGGAGATGTTTCATTCCATGCTTACGTATTTTCCACCCTCAACGAAACTTTCCTCCGCCGAAACTTTTTCTTGATAGGCGGGATGGAGCGGATCATGGTTTTCGCGTCCATTTCAAGGGATATTTTGTTGAGCCGGCTACACTCTTTTTTAATATAAATGTTTGTAACTTTTTTTATTTCTTCAGTTGATTGTTTTTCTTCTCATTTATAAGTTTATTGCGCTTTTTTGTGTCTTCGTATTGCACATTTGAGAACTCGATTACTTATTTTACTAACTGTTCGATATCCTTCGGCGCTATTTTCCTTACTTTTTTTCGCAGAGTCTAAAAAATCGAATCATGAAGAGATTAAGCTCTAACATTAAAACTCTAGCTATCGATCAATAAAGCACTAATAGTAGTGTTACTCAGCATTTTCACCATGACCAACGATATAGAGTATTTGATCTTAAATGTTATGGCAATAATATAGTTTATTCTTTTTATTTACACCAAATTCTAAATTACATATACAATTCCCAAACAGAGAGAGTGTCTTGGTGAACCGGAATAATGACCTCCGTTATCGGTAACAAAATTTGATTTTCACACATTAAATGCTCGTGTGTTTGTTCGACCGAGGAAATGTATATTAAAAATGTGTTGTGAAATCTTAACTACATCAAAATATATATAAAAAAAAAAACTCTTTTAGCCGAATTATACTATAGATGCGTGATTATTTTACAAGCTTTTTGGGGTAAATTAAAATTATACATGAAAATTGTATATTAAAATTGTATAACTGTACATCCTCAATGATTCACTTGAAAATTTGCATTTAACACTGACGATCATTATTTACAAGTTTTATAGAAGACTCTAAATGAAGTGGATTAGATTTTTTTTTTTTTTTTAAAACATTTTTTAGATGATACATTTTTAGGGAAAACAATTAAATAAATCGATCGTAAAAAATTCCAGCATGCATATCTATGATCATGCATGCAATATCGATGGTGTAATTGACATAACATGTATTTTGATTTACGGCTAGGCAGATATTGTGTCATCTGCTAATTTTTCAATGATAACCTAGAAAATTGTACCTAGTGAAATTTTAAGCTTTTTCTTCATCGTGAAGCAAGTGTTTTTTTTTTTTTTTTTTTTTTTTAACTAAATAATAACAGCGGAGATTGTGAAATGCCGCAAGTGAAATACATGCTGGTTTGCAACTTTCTCTATCGATGTGTTCTGACGGCCATAGTTGTATGTTTCAAGTTAAACTACGTTGTAGGTAGCGAGTAGGTAAACTGCCTCTTCCTCTCAAATAACAGAAAATTTTGAGATCCATTTCCGTCCGATCAGCGAAAAAGACTCAAATCGATTTGCGCTGAGGATCTCATAATTACCCACACCGTTTTTGACTCATCAAACGACCACGCGAAACACCACCCGCACCGTGTGAAGCTTCCACCCGGCTTGTTTCGGCAACATAATTCCACAGTGTCAACACCCACGGTTGAAACGAAAACCTCGTAGATTATCCACCGGCGTAAGGGGATGCAGCGACCTCAAGCGGGAAGATGGATCACTACACCGGATCCACCTCTGCCGCAGCCGAGCTTTTACAATTAGGGGTGGCGTGCGGCGTTGCCGATCTCCCCTAATTTCCCCCAAAACAGGCGAGCTTTCACCGCGGAGAACGGGCAATGTTCGGGGGTGCGCCATTGCCGCTTCTCCACATTCTCCACCGTGAGGGGGCGTATTTCGGCGTGCGAATCGGCACTTGTACCGCCCTCCTAAGCGAGAACCCCGCAAGTGTGACGGGAATTCTGCCGTGCTAAGGAAGAACGCCGTATGAACATTCAGGAGTTGCCAAATTTCCTACGATAAAATGTTTAGTTTTGAAGAAAGCTGTGCATATTTTTTCTTGACATTTTCAGGAACTTTAGGTGAAATCAGAAACAATATAATCTGACAAATTGGAAGGGAAATTTTCATAAGTTTACCAGGAAATTCGTGTTTTATCAATCGAAATTTGGCAACGCCTGAAGGTTCATACGGCGCTTTTCCTTAGCACGGCAGGATTCAATGCGGGTATGCTGTTTTCGCTTGGTGGTAACTTGTCGCGGTAGCTAGGAGCGGCTCGGAAAGTGTGTTGCACCCTTCATCTTCGACCCCTCCCGCCGCGCGGGATCCCTCATCCACCCTCGCCGTTCCTTCGCAACCCTCTTGTCCCCGCCGCCCCGCCGCGCCGGCCGTGCTCCCGTTTTCATCCCTTCATCAAGGTTCGCGGTTCGATTTTACATTATCTCTTTTTTTGTCGCCCGCCTCTTCCCGCTCTGCCTCTTTCACGCTTCCTCGCGGGCTCCTTGGGCCCTCCGTCTTGCATCGCTATCCGAACGCTGAACAGCCTCCGTGTGTCTGAGCCCAAAACCGCGAGATACCTCCTTGTTGTTGGCTATCGGGAGTGAGAGGTTTAATTAAGGTTTACCATGGCTTCGGAGCTGGATGATGGCGTTATCGGAAACTACGTGGCTTAATCGATGTGTTGTAGGTCTTTAGGCATCTTTTAATTTTCAAACGGACGCAGACAACTTATCGTCACCTTCCGGTCGAGGTATCACAAGCGCCATGCGACGTTTCAAAATTCTCGCCGCCGTTTTATTTTTTTACAGAAAATGTTTTGGTTTAATGTATATGAAAAGTTCACTGGATCTTAACGGCAGCACAACCAAAATTCAATGAAATTGTCAAAACACACTGGGGAAAAAAAAACACATTGGATCTAGAGTCCAGACTCTTGAAAACATTGACAAGAAAAAGGACTCCTGACTCAATCAGATTTAAACTTTAATCAAAAGGAAATCCGCTCAAATTAAGGGGCTTGGTTCTTGATTTAAACTTAAATCTGATTGAATCAATAGTATTTTTTTTGTCGATGTTTTTAAGAGTCTGGACTCTAGATCCAATGTGTTTTTTTCCAGTGCAGATTTAACCAAAAATGTCTCTATAAGAAATAAAATGGCGGCGGAAATTTAGAAACGTCGCTTGGCGCTTGTGATATTTTGGGGGAAGGTGACGAACTACACTCTAGAAATCTCGAACCAAGTCAAGTTGACCCGACTCTCTCTTCATAGGAAGTTATGGGCTGGTACATACGAGCATTACATGTAGGGCCACAAATAAATTCTAAAAATTGAATCAAACATCTATTATAGAGAGAAAAAAAATTGAGTTTCCGCAGATGGGAGAGACTTACTCAGGCTTCAATTTGGCAGCTGACATTGAGTATTGGGAGTCCACGCCTCACGCTATCGCGCCTTCAATTTTGCAGACGCAACACGGACATCCATCAAGTACGAATAGTTGTATCTCTGCGCCGTCGTCAACGCGCGTCCTTTGCCTCGCGCTATTCCCGCGTTATGTTCGTTCCGTTTGTCTTCTCTCTAGAGGCGCTCTTCGGACAGCTTCGTTGAAAAATTTCTGTGTAATAATATAAAATGGCGGCGGAAATTTTTAAACGTCGAATGGTGTTCTCGCTTTGGCCGGAAGGTGACGTTATATTGAGCGAGTGTGGGTGTGTCATTAATGGAAGCCTTTAGGACCCAGAGAAAGTGCAACATGTTTAATGTTATTTCGTAAAAACTCAACAGAATAATGCAGATAATGAATTCAGACCCTTGTTCTAGATACTTTTTTTATGCTCTCAGCAAACAAATAATTTCAATAAGAAAATGAAATAACTGGCAATAAGAGTAAATCATTTAAAAGCTTTAATATTGGCTATCGTTTAAGGCCCTAACTTATATTCAAAGGCAGCGATGAAAGACTAGTGAAGTTCCAAGCTTCCATATGCGTACATTGTTTATACTTCCCGAATAAAGATGATTTTAGCTTGACGTCTTTATTACTCAGGAACATGAAGTTTAAGGTGTTACTTAATTTGTTACTAATTGTCTTTTTCGTAGCCAAAAATGGGCGGAACATCTGCTTCTTTGTTTTTCTTAAAATGACGTATTGTATTCGTATTTACATTTGATCGTATTTCTATCAAACGGAACTATGTGCATTATGACGTGAGCCCTGTCATGCACATATTGTAATGGGTATCAGGGCTCATGTCATAATAAGCATAGTTCCGTTTGGCAAAAATACGTCCATTTGCAAGTCTGCAACGTCGCGAACCGTGATTCGCCTTCCTGCAGTTTCAATATCTTTGTGCAATCTACACTGCCCTGTTTCCGAGGAGAGCCCTAATTATTCGCCTTCAACTGGGAGTGATACTATACCACGACACCGGAGCTCGATAAGTGGTATCTGGAAATCGAACGCCTTTGAAGGAACGGAGCCCATACGTACAATTACTTTGGACGATACACATCGTCGTTTTTTATAGACAATGGAACGTAATTCCACTTAAAAGTTGCGAAGTTGACTCAAACAGTTCACTTTTTCACAAAGATATGAATTTTCAATTTATTTCCAAAATTTTGCGAGCAATCTGCAAAAAAGTCGGAGAAACTTTTAGTAAAGAATGTCTACCTAAACTCTGTCGGAAAAGTTGAATAATTTTTGTCAATTTTTTTTCTGGAAGTGGAATTAATCTCCTCCATTTCGGAAATTACATTATGTCTGCTTTCAAACCTAATAATACTTGTAGACTTTTTCGTTCAAATGCATCCAATTTCCAGATACATCTTATCAAGCTCTCATGGCGTGGTATGGTATCATTCTCAGATGAAGGCGAATCGAAAACCGATGAGCAGTACATCCATACATAGTTGCGGTAAAATTGCCACAGAAGGTGAAGAGGACGAAATTGCACAGTCCTTTATATCCCCTTGAAAATTGCATTTTTTGGGGTAAATTTTGCAATCTCATGACGAGGATACGTTTCTTCGTCCAGAAAATAGCGTAATAAACCTCTAGTGGCAAAGAGAGCCGTAATTTCAAGAAAATGGGCTCAGTACCGTCTGAGCGGAAAGTTTCATTGAAGGAAGCCTCCTTCCATTGTCAACTTGCCACCAATCATCCAAAAGACTCAAAAATCCTTTGGATGATTGGAAAGCGACGAATTTTATTTTCAACTCTACGAAAGAATCTTTTCAATTTTCATAATAGGTAAAGAGCCGTGAGTGCTATCGAGGGGTGGGTCCAGAGGTGATGAGAGGTGAAATCCAGAGTTTCACCACTGATTTTTACTCGAGGAATGCAACAATTGGACCTATTTAAGCTGAAAGGAACTATGTTGCATGTAAACCCTACGCACATAGTTCTTTCTAGGATAAACACGTCATTGTACTTCTCATGATTGCATGTTTAAGGATCTCCTTAAACCCTCCTAAACCATAATGTTGTCCATACGGCACCTCCTAGGGAAAGGGGCTTTTTTAAGGTACAAAATATGAATCCGCCCCTTAATCTAAGTTACAGCTTCGACGAATTTTGAAGAAAAATCGATTTGGAAAATTTCTGGGTTACGTCTTTCTTCTCTATCAGCACCTCCCGGCCAAAGTATCACCATGCAACGTTTCAAAATTTCCGCTGCAAATTCATTATTTTATAAAGAAATTGTTTAACAATACTGTCCGAAAATTCCACTTAATTTTATCGGCAGCACAAATAAAATTCAGCGAAATTTTCGGACAGCATCGTTGAACAATTGGACCGCGTCTAACAGAAAGGAACCAAGCCACATCAGCTATTGCCAATTTTAACTGGGCAATTTAATTTTTTACGAGAAAAAGTTTGCGCGAATCTCTTTGAAAATGTTAAGAAATTTGCTTCGTACTATGGAGAAAATTCACTTAAATTTGCACGAAAATCCGCACAACTGTTTTCATGTAAAAAATTAAATTAGCCAATTAAATTTAGCAATAGCTGATGTGGTTTGGTCCCTTTCTGTTTAACGCGGTCCAATTTCTTTGTAAAAGAATGAAATGGAGAATTTGCATGACAATTTTTTATTGCTTCATCTGAAAGTGCTTAAAGAGCAGAGTTCACAGTATTTTTTATAATTTTTTTCTGACATGGGAAATAGTATAAAAATAGATTTGAAAGCGAGAAAATGCGCCGCCTAATGACGTCATCTGGCGGCATTTCCCATTTAAACCCATGTATTTTAGCAGATCAGATCATTTTGTCATATCTTTCCCGATATGTGTTCAATTCATGAGCCAGGGGTATCCTCATATTCAGTTCACTCAGTAGTTTCCACTTAAACACGAAATTCATCAAACAGACACCTGCGAAGCCTCTATTGCAGCGGAAATTTTAAAACGTCGCATGGCGCTCGTGATACTCTGGTCGGAAGGTGACGCTACGACGGGAGTAAAGAAGCACTTTAATCGGGAGGACGAAGTGCGAATATTTTTGCAACACGGGGCGACGCAACAAGTTGAGGATTTTCGCCGGGACGAACCCGGGACTCGGGGCCCGGGTGGCGTCGTGCCTGGTAATGCGTTTAGGGTCCTCGCGAAACGTCGAAGGGGCAGTGGCAACGCAGTGGTCGAGCCAACTGGGGTGTGAGCAATGACTTACAGTCTCGCCCTGATTGGATCAGCCCGAATAACTCCCAACTCGACTCCCCTCGCCGCGCCGCCACCCCGACCCAAAACCACTTATCCGCACGGGATTGTCATAGGGGTTGCGGGGTTCTTGCTTCCCCTCGTCCCGTCGCGCCGTCTCACTCCCGCTATCAGCTCGGAGCTCCTTCATCGAGTCCCATTGTTTTTATTAAGTGTTTGTACTCTTATTTTCCTTTCTCTTAACTTTTTATCTCGGGGCTTTCCCCTCGGCCCCGCGCCCCCCGGCGCCCGGGATAGTTGGCGAATCGCTAGCTTTAATCAGTTCTTTCAGCGGGCTCCCGAGGGAGTTCCCGCCGAGTTTCTGCGCATTGCGTCACGATTTTAATCGAATTTTCCCTCCATTATCGGGCTAAGGCTCAATGATCTCGGATTAAGGAAGCCTTTTTTTTGTTGTTTAAAAAATCGACCGATCAGGAGTCGTCACCTTCCGGCCATAGGATCACAAGCGCCACGCGACGTTTCAAAATTTTCGCCGCCATTTTATATTTTTACGCAGGAATTTTTGGTTGAATCTGTTTGAAAAGTTCACTGGATTTTAACGGCAGCACAAACAAAATTCAATGAAATTTTCAGACAGATTCAACCAAAAGTTTCTCTATAAGAAATAAAATGGCGGCGGAAATTTAGAAACGTCGCTTGGCGCTTATGTGCCTTTTTCGCCGGAAGGTGATGAACTATAATCTAGAAATCCCGAACCTAGACAAATTGACCCAACTCTCTCTTCATACGGAGTTATGGGCTGGTACATACGAGCATTAAATATAGGGCTACACATAAATCCTTAAAATTGAAGCACACATCAATTATAGAGAAAATAAAATTGAGTTTCAACGCAGCCGAAAATAGGAGAGACGTGCTCGAATTTCGTTTTGGCAGTTTATTTTTTCACACAGAAATTTTTGGTTCACTGAAATCAAATATGGTAGATTCTACCATACTCAGACACAGTGATCCAAGTAGGGTAATAAACACTATACTCTATGGTAGCATTTATCATACCATGGTAAGTATCACCAAAGTTCGGGTAAATACTGCTAAAATCCTGGTTATTTTCTTTACACAGTATCACTGTGTAAAAAATCAAGTAGACTTATAGAAGACGTTACCATACTTTCTTTTCAGTTTTAAATCTGTTTGAAAATTTCACTGAATTTTGCCGGCAGCACAAAGAAACTTCAGTGAAATTTTTGGACAGCTTTGTTGAACAATTTTTCTATAAAAAAATAAAATGGGAGTGGGAATTTTGAAACGTCGCGTGGTACTTGTGATACTTTGGCCGGAAGGTGACGGTGTGAGGATCACCGACAAAAAGTCCTTATTAGATCAACAGGAATTCTTCTTAAATCGCCCTTTCCTAAGCGGAGGAACGTAAGTACATTTCAACATTGCAAAATTCTCATATGTAATATATATTTTCACGTCGAGAGAACCTTTGGTAATTTCGCAATGAAGATTTCACTGATATTTTGTCTTACTTTACATGCAAAAATCAGCTGAATTTTGGGCAGGAATAGTACTATGGGTAATATTGTATAATTTTGAATTTTCTTAGTCTATTTAGCAACCTAGAGCTCGGTTCTTTGTTTGGAAAACGACAAAATATGCCGTAGTAGGAATCTCTCGACAAAAAAATAGCTTTTTTTTAAAAGAAAAATATCGATCGTCAAGCCACTAGTTCGTAACTTAGGAATTCACACACTAAAGTTGACCGAGAAGTACCTACTTTGAAATAACTCTATATGTACGTTCCGAGTAAATGTGACGAACTGGAAGTTAGAATATTCCTGATATTCACTCAGGACGCATCCTTCCAAAGTATAGGTACAGCCCTGCAGGGTGTCTCCCGGTCACAGTTAGTGTGCAAGAATCTGACGTATCAAATACGATGTAACCATCAGATTTTTTTGTTCTTTTTCTTAATAAACCCTAGGTTTAGAATCTTATAAAATTTTAATTTTAATTCAACCAACTACGATTCGAGGAGTTATCTGCAAAACAACTCCAAAATTTGAGAGAATGGAAATTAAATTCGCTCCAAGTACAATTAGCATTGGGTATGGATATCGGGAATAGTTGGTCACCTTTCTAAAAGGTTGACAAAGCATGAAATCTGCAACATCGCAACCCGAGGTACAAGCTCCTCTAGTTTCATAATCGATGTGCAAAACGTAAAGAACCTGTTAAAACAGCTGCATCGAACTGCTAGCTCTGTGCTCAGAGCCATTTGCAGAATTTCATTATTAGCTCTGCCTGTGCGACAAATGGAATGACACCAAACTCCGCATGCAGCATATTACAGCAAAACAAACGCTGTTTTCTAATCCTCTTGATTACTTCTGATTACTTTCGATCTCATTATGCGGCAGAATTTATACGTTATTGGAAGTTGCCGTTTCACTGTGCCATAAATCATTTAATTAGAATGATAATTCAATTATACATAGACCGCACTTTCGATGATAGTAGAGAAACGTCTCACCGACTGCAATGAGTTTAGGAAAATAGACATTTATCGCTTGCGCATAAAATAAAAAATATCATAAAAAATCATCGCATAGTAAATTTTTTGTAGCGCATTAAATATTGTTGCAACCATTTTTTTTTTTTCCCCCTTTCTTTTGGGGCGACTTTTGGAGACATAAATGAAGTTGTAAGTAAGCCTTGATATGAGAGGTAACTTTAGGGCTGGATCAGCAGTTCCTTTTGAATCTTTTACCGGATTCAAAACTTTAATATCCGGTAATAAATTGGTTTCCCGTACTTTCATTCAATATACCACTTTTTAAATTTTAAGTACTGAAATAAAATGAAAAAGTGAATAAAAATAAAATCGCAAACTATACGTAACAGTTGTTCCGTTGCTTGGAAAAAAAAGTTTTGAAGTATCTTTTCGGAATCGCACAGGCTCATCCGTAAAATCGCGACAATGATTAAGGAGCCCGAACGCAATTATTCGTGCTCAAGGGTTACCCGTGGTGCATATACAAACATTTGAAGGCGCACTAGTTTAAAAAATCACACCACTTTACAGAATCTCCGTTTCCTTTACATTCTCAAGAAAAGTTTACTGAATGAATCAAGAAAATTAATAATTCCAATTGTAAATCAATTAACGTTGTGGCAATACAATATCCTCTGATTATCTTAATCATAACCTACAAATTACAATTATTTGCCGATCTATCAGGATTTATCAGGAGCTCTTTCGCTTGACAGTACATAAGCGGATCCAGCCACTTCAATAGGAGGGGAAGAAGATGGCGCGGGGGGCCTCCCCCGGAAAATTTTAGAGATTTTGAAGAATCTACCATGCAGTTTGAGTCAATTTCAACATGAATAATTACCAAATATAAACGCTCTTCCTTCTTCTTTCCTCCGTCCCTCCCATCGTTTTTCCTTCCTCCTTTTTTCGGGCAAACCGGGTGGGGGGGGCGCACACCCTCCCCCCTCGGATCCGCCTAAAAGTGACAGCGAGATACAAGTAACATCTTTTCGGTGTTGCCATTCGGAAAACAAGCACTCGATCTCCGAAGATGCAAATTTCTTATTACATCCCGGTTTTTCCAATTGAAGTTGTCGATAACGATTCTACAATCTAGTTAAAAAAGAGGAGGACCATTAAAATCGACGGGCGTTTGTAAATGACTTGCATTCAATTAGCGACTGCCAGCGAAGACACTGGAGCGACACCCCCGCCTCCCCGCGAGTTCCCCGACGGTATAATTTCGCGGAGCGGGTCCTTCGGGCGGGCGTTTAGCTGTTTTTTCACGGTAATTTATATTCATCAGCCTCCCATATTTCCGAATAAACGCTTCACGAGCATGCCGATGGTTCCGCCTTCTTCTCGATATCAGGGCTCCAGTCATCCGAAAGTTAATCAAAAATACATTACTCAGACCCGCGACGATGGGACGGTGGCGGGGAAAGAACCGGCGGTGCTAATATTTACTTGGCGTGAATGAAGGCACCCTCGCGGCTCACGGGAGCCCGTCGCCGACTTCCCCGGACAGAAAAACCGCACGAGTCGCGGGGATGAAACGCACGGGACATCGACCCAAGTTCCGGGTGGAGCTACTGCGTGAGGTGTGCGCGTGTTAGGCATAACGTCACAATAGGGATTCTCTGCAGTATGGAATGAATCAATAGGCAAGGCACAAATCGTCGCTTTTCTAACGTAAGGGCTTATCTTGATTTCCGCATGAGCCCAACTATTATATTTCTATATGACATGGATATAATCAATAAATATCAAATTTGATGATTAATATAAGTATATAAATATTGTAATCTTATTAATCATTCCCTGCTTAATTTTAGTTCAATTGAGTTTTAGTCATCAGTTCGAGCATAGAGTTGTATGGATAGGGCTCATTCAAAAATAGAGATATGCCCTTACGTTAGAGAGGCGACGAAATGAGAGTACCCTAATTAAATCCGAGAGTAGCCTAATTTCACGTTGAACACATTGAAAATTTTTAAAATCAACCCATCGGTAAAAAATATGCGTTTATTGTTCAGCGAATTGAAACCTTCCTTTTGCGCAGAGCCGGGTCAGTACTCAGGGGTGCTGGTCATTCTTCAAATCCTAAAAGAGCCTTGTTAAAAGTGGGTCAAAATTCGCCCCTTTTTAGGTCCTCGATTCGGCAAACGGGAATTGCGCCAAATTGTTGCATATGATGCTCTATGTCTCTGGTAAAAAAAGGGCCCCAAGACATCTAAGATGTCTAGAGCCGCCTAAATCCGTCTTTTAGATTCCAAAGACCCCTAAAGAATCAGCCAGGGGAGCCCGGGGTACCGCAACACCGTGGCTGATCCGGCTCTGCGTTCGCAAATAAACCAAAATTAACGTAGGTGGAATCAGACATCAAAAACAAACTTATCGTACGTTAATAGAATAGATTCAAACATCACAAATATTTCCTTTTTCTGCAGAGCTTGTAAAGTTTTTAAGCAAAAGTCAACTCACTAAATGAGAAAATGATGAAACGCATACTATACGGCGTTCAGTACCGGTCGTATTAGCTTTAAGTGACCATATGCTCGGTTTCAATCCTCATAGTTGGACTGCATTTTGTAATATGGAACTATAAATTCTAGCCCGGTTTAAAAACCACGAATGTGCTATTAGTTTCCCTATGTACATAAGTGTTTTTCCAGAAGATCCAGAATTTACGGTTCCTAATTGCTAAATGCAGTCCAGTTTATGTGTAACCTGACTTTTGGTTCGTATGACCAAATTTTCAGTACATCCGGTGACGCAGCTTCCACGTCAACTGGATAGTACGGTTGATGTAGGACACCACCCTACCGTCTCTTGAACACATTTTTTTCCCAAGTGTGATTCCAAAATCTTAACTTTGAGGTTCCTACCACAAAAGTCCTTCTTACCGTTCCTGCGACAATGGTATAATTTTGATTAAGCTCAATCCCGGCCCAGCCAATTAAAATCCGAGGAATCCCACCCCCCTGTGCGAGGGTGAGAAAAATCAGGCAGAAGCGGAGAGAGAGATAGAGCGGAGCGGACCGATGTAAAACTCCGCCGAGAAGAAGTTGAGGATGCGATGAGGTACTTAATGAAGCGAAATGTGAAGCTATTATCAAACACAAGTCCAAGTTTAAAAACGAATCCTCTAAACTTTAAATTAGGTATTCAAGTGGAAACTTTTAGTTTGCAGTTATAATTCATTACGCTTTCCAAGAGGCTTTTAGCTCGGGCGGAGGCGCGGGATGAATGGCGGGCGGGGGTGC
>NW_017547184.1:4999734-5029257 GCF_001854935.1 Bemisia tabaci | reverse complement strand
TCTCGCGGCGGGTTTTCGCTTCGATCTGCGAATTTTAATTCCGGGGCCTCGATCCGCTATCTTTGAGACCTCTTCAGAGCTTGAATTAAAAACCGCCCGTTTCGCCTTTCGCGCTGTCTGTCGCCGTCGTCGTCGTCGTGGCCGTGTTGAGCTGAAACCGCGTAACCGCGACGGGTTCCTCCGGGTGGATACGCTGTTTTTGCCGTGGGGGACGGCGGAAGGGATAGCGGGGCCCGATCCCGAATGAGTGCTCATTACCCACCCCGACAACTTGGAGTTACGGCCTCACGGCTGCATCTGAAAGGGACGCCGACGCCCGGTGCAGTCGGGAATTCAGCCGCTCGCTTTGAGCTCTCTCGCACCGTTCGCCTCGCCCGTGTTCCCTTCCCAGGTCCCTTTATTGAAATATCAACATTTTATTGGCGTATTGAAGCACGGAATTTTCGGATGTGGACCGCCCGTAAAAGGGAAAAAACGGATCTAGGGATATGTCCCAGAATGGCATCACATAAATTTTGGGGGAAGTGTAGGACCACAGTGCGGGCTGATCATTGAAATTGATCGACAAAGTTATAGACAAAGAGGACAATAAGCCTATGGCGGGATCCTATTGGTGGAAGCGGGTGGTTGCAATGGACAGAGGATGTAGGTAATTGACTAACTAACGGCAACCCACGAGAGACCCGATAGTTAGTCCATCATTTACCCTCTTAGTCTATAAGAACCACCCATTCCACCAAAAGGATCCCTCTTTATCCTTTTTGTCTTCTTTGTCTATTGCTTTATCTATAAATTTCAATAATCAGCCCGCAGGAAATAATCCTGGTGGAGTTGCAGGCTGATTATTTGAATTAAGAGACGAAACGATAGACTAAGAGAGCGTAGGCATAATAGAGCGATCCTCTCGATAGAAAAGGGCGGTTGTAATTGATTAAGGAGATAAATAATAGACTAACCAACGGCAACCCCTGAGAGATGCTACGCTGTGGTTTGTCTACCCGTTATCCATTGCTACCACCCACTTCAACCAACAGGGTTGCTCACTTTACCTTATGCCTTCTTTGTCTATCAATTTTCATAATCGGCTCGCTTATACATACATTGGCGTGCTTACCCCAAATTCTGGTAATGCCATTTGACCTAACTCTCTGGGCATGAGCATTAAACCGTTTTTTCTTAGAATAAAGAATAAAGTATGATAATTTCAACTGTGCTCCTGACTGATTTTGGCGCCAGCCAGAATTGTAATTGCACCAGCCAGGGGTATAGTTCAATTGGTCATAAATGTGGTTGATTAACCAATTAACCATACTTTAGGCTGGTATGACCACACTACTGATTGAAGTCAATAGATGAAACTATCTTCCATTTTCACCCATGATGATTGAGAGCAGAGACGTGCGACGTACGATGTGCGATTTTCCGTGGGGCACACAGGGGTCAACAGTTTTTCACGAGAGGGTGTGCGCGGGGGTAAAAATAGTTCAAATATTTCGGATCAAGAATTTTTGCGAGATTTACGAGTACGTATTGAGCATTTTGAAGCAAAATAAATGAAAGAAAGGAAAAAAAAACTCTGAAATAGTTGGATTAACCTAAGAATTAACCTAACTATGTTTCTTAGTTTTCGTCTGATGTTTAATTTTTATTTTTTTTCTCTATCCGGAAAATCTTAAGAAGATAACACCTTGAGTCTGCCTGTAAATTTTCCTTGGTTATGAAAAAATTTGAGCTGACTTTAAAAGGCAGATCATCATTTAGTTTTCTTGCGAAGAAAAATAAAAACGCGTTGAGAAAATAGGCAACACATAATGAAGTTGCGTTGCTTTCGTTAGTGGCTTTCGTTAAAGTACATCGAAACTTTTTCCCCGATGTTTGGATGAGACGTTAGGAGATTTTCAGGAAATACATATTTTCTTGAATAATACGTGTACATCTTTCCCTTCAAATTTTTCAAAAAGTTTTTTTACGCAATTTATTCTTGGCCATGCGAAAATTTCCAGATAGTACATACATGACCTTCCCCGCTTTAAAAACAATCCTAAAAAACGAACGATTTCAGAAAATCGGGCAGCATGCAACAGCTCACACGGTGTTTTTCCTGAGCAGAGCACGGCAGTATATCGCGGCACTATCGCGAACAGGAGCTTCGGGAAAATCCCGCATAGCGTGGGAGGGATGGACCAGAGAGGCTGGGTGCAGAACGGGGGTAGAGTAAACTGTACTCGGGGGGCGGGAGGGGGGCGTTTATAATAAATACATGAAATTCATTTATATGGAAATGGGGATACGTGGTATAATATAGGCGCTGGGTAATACTTAGAGGCTGGATGCTCTGCTCGGCGTCACGCCGCAGTTCTATGCAACAACCGCTTAACTCTCATGATATCACAATATGGATACGTTGTTCTTGACAGTCATGGCAGCGTATCCCATTTGAATCGCGACGTACGCGAATCCGGAATTCGATGAGCTCTGGGTTTTGCTATCGGTAATGCATGGCCGGGCTCGTGAGTTTTCGGACTTGGGTCTTTTTTCACAAGTCTTGATTCATTTTTGCTCTTCGCTACAGGAGTCAATGTCTTTGCTTCGCGCCTCGAGGAGCGAGACGCTCAAATTGTCGTTACTGGTTCGCATCCTGCGATACTGAGGAAAAACGTCGCATCGACATTTAGACATTGCCGAACTTCCTTGTAAATAAAATAAAAAACACGGTATTTTAACGTGTTAAATGTTTATAATACTGAAAAGTCATTTTTATAAATATTCAGAAAAATAGAAAATAAAACCCAAGTGTTTCATAGCCTACAGATGTTGCTGTCGATAAATGGTACCAACTTTTGCTACTAAAATAATTTAAACATTTGATAAAATATCAATTTTTCAGAAAAGTCACGAGGATTTTTTTCAAAGTTTGAAGAGCGCTGTAAATAAATACAGTTTGAAATCTCTGAAAAATTAATGGAAAAATTTACATGTATTCCAGAAAATTCTTATTTTATCAGGGGAAGTTTGGCAGCACTCGGGTGACCATAGACGTTCTTCTTTAGCACGGCAATTCTGCTGAGAAAAAACATAGCGTAAAAATTTAGATATCGCCAAATTTCTTTGGATGAAATACGAATTTTCTTGAAATTTTGCGGATTATTCCTTCGAATTCTTCGGGTAGTTTCAATTGCATTCTCATTCTGGAAATATAAATATTCAAGGAAAAAATATTTGTGACTCACTATTAGATGTGACCGCAGAAGTTTTCGCCGTCGCGTCGCAACCCGAAATATGTGACATAAAACTGGTTTCCAGTTAGACTTTTTTGCATTAAAACAGATTAAATTTTTTAAATTTTGAGTTGAGGGAGCTTTTCTGCGCAGACTGTCAAGTAGGTAATTAAAACGTTAAAACAAATTTCACTCACTTGCAGAGTAATTAAGTATTATTGGGCAGACGCGCGTTTCTAGCGGGCGGCTCATCGTCATGCGACTCATACTCATATTGAATTTAGCGAAACAGATGTGCCTATCTATAAGAGCGATAAAATTTCAGAGGTGGTTTTCTTATTTACTTGGGCCTTGAGTGGTTTCCGCTGATGCATCTAGATCCTTGTTTCAGCAGATTTAGCTTTAGCTTCCCTTCCAACTCGTCATATTCTAATTTTGTAGATGCGTCCCTACTTGACGTATGTTACCAATGCTAAATTATGTCATACGAATCTTTTTTCAAAAATAACAGCTCCATGAACTCCTGGGAAACTGACTCATACCGGAATACATCTCTACTCAGTCCATACTCAGAACTGTTTGTGATGGTACGTATTCGAATGAAAACTAGACCTGTAAAACAGATGCGATTGGACAATGGGGAACCACTTTTTCTGGCTCATCCATAAGAACACCTTTTTGCAGAGTGAAACCAATGGCACATATGTTGTTTCCGAAATGAGTAAAAACCAGTGGCACTTCATTGCAAAATGTTGTTCGAACGAGCATCACCAGTGCTGGTGGTGGTTTCGTCATGCTTTAGGATCCTTTCTTTTGCATCCCTTCACGGTGTAATTTATTTACTTATTTATTTCTTCATTTTAAATTCGTAAAATGAAGCCCCAGTCTAGTTCAGATCTTTTCAGTCGAACTATTATGTTTTTGATGTCTTTATGTTTGCTGTTGTGGTTTTGAGACGTGCCCAAACGGCATTCCTGTGCCCAGCCAGATTGTAGGAGTAGGTGCCATTATCGTGCAAGTAGGCCAGCGTGCACTCCGGGCGTTCGTTGATAGCCAATCCGACTAGGATGCCAGTGCTCAGCTTCCTCTGCCGGAATATTTCATACCTCTTGCAGTCCACAAGCTGTTTAAGCGCATCATAAGCCGTCCCATTTCCGCACTCGACACCTACCAGAATTCCTGTTGAATCGTACCTGTTTGATTTCATAAAACAGAAGGACAAAATAGTATCAATATATTTTCCTCCTTAGGAACGAGCATAATAAAATGAACATTGCAGCATCAAATCTCGGCAAACTTATTAATCTTAATTTATCTTGAAAGTAAAAAATAAGAGACATTTAAAGTGTAAACGCGATACAACTATTCGCGCGAGATGGATGTCCACATTGCATATGAAAAATGTAAGTGCGTCGTGAACTTGCAATGCTCTGCTCTATGCTACTAGTTTGAAGCACCATTACAAATAAATTTGTAAGATCTCTTGTCAACCTCTGGTCACCAAACCAGTTGTCAGACTCTGACTAGCAGTCAAGCTGCTGATCAGCCTAACTACTGGTTTGCGAGAGAGAACAAAGGCTGGCCGGGCCGGGACTTGACCTGAAGAAAACCAGGAGTCATACACACCTACCTCTGGTCAAGCTCTGGTCAGCTCAAACAATCACTTTGACTAGCACCTAATCAGAGGTCTTACAATCGGCCCTTAAGATAAACGCAAACAAACACAATGGAAATAAAGCGAGGAAAAGGATGTGCGTTAACGACGGCGCAGAGATACAACTATTTGAACTTGATGGATGTCCGTGCTGCATCTGAAAAATTGAAGGCGCGGTGACGGGAAGCGTGAGCTCTCAATGTTCTGCTATATGGTGTCAATGAGGTGTCGCTCAGATTCGGGAGAAAAGTTAAAAAAGAGGCCCGAACATATCTCTCCCACCTTCGGCTGTGCTCTCGCGTAGTGCTTGAAGCACCATTACGAATCAGACAAACGGAAACATACTCAATATGGAAATAGAGGGTGGGGAAGGATGCGCGTTTACGACGGCGCAGAGATACAACTATTTTTACTTGATGGACGTCCATGCTGCATCCGAATAATTGAAGGCGCGATGACGCGATTTTACATTCTATCAAACGGATCTAAGTGCACACTTCATGAGCCTTAGGGCATGTATCAAGAGCGTTGTGCACAGGGCTCATGAGTTAAAGACAACGAATAGCGACTGGAGCGGCGGCTATGTCACTGCCGCTTTATCATTTTCATTAATTCTTATGGCCCAAGCACTAACGAGCACACCCCATATTTCCCATTTGCACATAGTTCTGTTTGATAGAAATACGTCCAAATAACTTCCTAACTTTTGATTAAAGTCTACCACTTGTCCAGGTCCACCCATAATTATGGAACTACCCACCTCTGCACGAAAAAGTCCCGCCTCTTTCTATCGATGGCCTCCTCACTAAAGACCTGCGGGAACTTCGTATCGGCTGCGAGATAGACCAATGCGTGCAAGAGCTCTCGGGAACTAGCAGGCAGTTGGAATTCAAAAAGCTGCAAAACCGCGCCGGCTAGATCCTCGTACGTCTGTCCCCGATTTCCCAGCCTGTCTAAAGTCTCGATATAGTCGTTAACTTGCAGGTCCTGGATCCGGAACTTGGATTTGAAATAATCGCATGTTAGCAAAAGTGCCTTTAGGTCCGCATCGGCCTCCAGGTTCGGGACGGTTAACCGGTCGCCATCAAGCGAGAACAACCCGATTTCAACTAGATATTGGAGCGCGAGATCCCGATTGAGCTTGTGGTTCGGATCAGAGATCATTGCCCGAAGTTCTTTCAGATCACGCTGAATCAGTTTCACGCGGGAGATTCTGGTTTGTTCGTCGAAGGCTTCCTCTAGGGTCTTGCCGAGTCTCTCGTAGGGGAGGAGGTTTGAAAGGTTGCTCCGTAGCTCTTCCGCGTGGATTCGATGTCGCTTTAACTGGTGTGTTTTGAGATACATTGTCGTCGAGAAAGTGTTGTGGAGTTTTTGTTCCGGGAGGATGGTCTTGTAGCCGCCGTACCAAGCATTCACGTCTGTGTAGTTCAGTTCCCATTTGGTCTCGCGGAATAATTGGTCTCCCAATGTATTAATGTCCTTCTTGGTTAAGCCGTAATACCTGAAAATTTGAAGAGTCGCGTTAAGGAGCCGTATTTGCTGTCGTTCCTCAATTGGACTGCATTTTGCAATTTGGAACTATAAATTCTGGCTCTTCTGGAAAAACACTTATGTGCATATGGAAACTAATGGCACATACGTTGTTTTTAAACCGGGCTAGAATCTATAGGTCCAAATTGCAAAATGAGGTCCAATTAGTCCTTTTTCTCGGGGAGGATTCATAAAAAGATTGAGAAAATTTACGGAGGCAATTCAGCGTCCTGAAACGGACATTTTTTACGAACTTTGGAAAAGGAAATTCAAATGTAAAGCTTCGGAAGTGGTTCCGGGTGAGAAAGTACAATATTCATCATAGAAAAAATTGAAATACCCACAAAAGGTATATTTTTTCAGGTTTTGCGCAAAGGTAAGAATGGTTCGTTATTCTCGACCACTAGCATGTAGACCTCAGGTTTTTTCGACATTCTTTTTTTGAAATTTTGTCGTGTTTTTTTTTTTTTACAGCTGAAAATGGCTCTTCTGAGTTGAAACTCGGCTTTTGTTATGTATTTTTAGTCCTTCTTTTCATAGGTATTACCATTGTCACAGGCTGCTGTGTAAAAATTGTGTATCCGTTTAAGTCCAATAAACGTACCTTAAAGCTTTAAAAAAAAAATCTAGAATTTTTACATTTGTATTAAGAATTGTTTGCATCGGTGCAAGATTGTATAACTCCTTACCAGAATCTACTTAATTCCGAAGTCATATTGTTGAATTTTTCTTGAGGTGCATAAAAATTGGACGTATTTATGCGAAAAGGAGATATGTGGAAGTGGAAAGATGGGGTGTGCTCGTTAGTGGTCGGGCCATAAGAATGAATGGGGAATATTGTGCGCCAGTGACGTCAGCGGCAGTGAGTGCGCACTCTAACGGCGGGGAGATGGTCGTCGGGGCGCTGTAACTCGTGAGCCCTGTCCACAACGCTCTCTTGCCATGCCCGCGGCTCATGAGTTAGCATATTTTGCCGCTTAGCTCCTTTTGATTTAATAGAAAATCCCGCTTTTCAATTTTCTCAAAAGGAGCTATATCCACTGACCACATTGTTTCTTATGACCCAACTAACGAGCACACCCCATCTTTCCACTTCCACATATCTCCTTTTAGCATAAATACGTCCAATTATTCTTTTTATGATGCTCGTTACAGCCCTCTTTATAAGTCTGTTCTTTAATTACAAATTTAAACCACACGGAGTCTCTCCGAAGAAAATAGCTGATTGAAGTAGGTACGGGATAAATACGAGAATAAGATATCTAACATCCGAGACTCTAGTGAAATCGTTTTGTGAGTGAGAGAGTCTTTGAAGTATTTAGAGTCTGTGCTCTCAAAAATTTTTTGGAAAAATGCATTGAACCGCATTGAATGCGAATTTCTCGCATAAATTTTTGTTTGAATTTTCCACTAAACTTCGCCAATATTTTTGCTCTCTTCAATTACCTCCAAAGTTGCTCATGGTCGAAGATGGATAGATGAACGAGATTATCTGGTTCTCCCTTGTGACTGGCAATTACCCGCATCCTTCCCGTCAATACGGATCTGAAAAATAGATTCAAATTAGATTAAGTTATATTGATTCAATGCTCAGAAATGGAGACAGAATCTAGAGAAGAATCACTCCGTATGTATCATCGAGGCCTTTTCTTCATAAAAATTGGCACATCGGTTCAATCAAAATGTAGGTGAAGTAATTTGCGCATGATGTGCGACGCTTTCAAACTACTGTTTGAATGAAATGTCAGGTTGCAAAATTAGTCGAATTCGTAATTCCAAACCTCTCTAGGATTTCTTTAGGAGTTTTTCTTATCTTTTAAGGCTCAAGGTTGCGTTGCCTCGGTCTTTACCTCGAGCAAAATTAGAAGTTCAAGCAAACCTTGAGATTGACTGACAGATTTTTACCCTCTTGTGGAAGAAAACAAAGTACCTAGAGCCAATCAACCATGTTGAGAAAGCGTTCTAAAGACGGAATTTTTCCGTAAAATTAAACTGGGGTTTCATGTGTTGGTATGGTATCACTACGAAATGAAGGCAAATCTTATACATATGACTCGTAGGTTACAGAGCCAGTTAATTCCAATTGGTACTATAAACCCGGATTTATCAAAACTGTCAGATCAAAGAGACAAGAAACACTCTGAAATCTGGGGATAGCACTGGAAAGTATTACTTAACGCTCTGCTCAATGTATTCAACCCCTTTACAAATCTTCGTGGCACTAACAATACCGCCAACCGCCCGCAACTAGAATATACCTAAACAAGGAAAATTTGGACACTGGAAATTATGTTTGGCTCAGCCATCTGAAGCTTCTCTGGGCTGTCTGCGATGTAACAAAATGGCGAAAATTGTATACAGATTGTTCAAAACGACTTTACTGAAATTACCGCCGAGTCAGGCTCGACCAATGAGCTTTAAAACCTATTTTTATTTTGTGCATTAGGTATAGGTATCCGGAAAAATTATTTTCAACCTAGATCCCTTCTATGATAAGGTTCACAGCAAAAGATGACCGTCAAAGATTAGCGACAACCCCTCTCTTCCAGAGTCGCCACCATTTTTCTGGACTAAGTTCCTGTGCCCTCCTTATACGAGTATGGACAGATCGCTTCATGAAGGGCTTAGGGCCCAAAAGTGCAGCCATTCTTCTAACCAACCTCTAACACACAAAACACTGCCAATCTGCTGAGTCTGCAGATTCCAATTCTAACCAGAGGGCCAAGAATGTACATAAATGAGCGTTATTTCACAAAAAGGAGTAAATTTATGCAAAAACTGAGTCAAATACGTGCTTTATGAACGACGGTTCCCAACTATTGTATTAGTGAATCGCTCTGGATAATTGAAATTCATAGGTTGGCTGCAATTCTGGGCCCTAACTTTATTCGCGGAGGCATCGGTGAAAGCCTGATGGATTTTCGGAGTTTCACATCTGTCTATACTTTCGCTATATAGGTACTCTTATGCCGCAATCACACGCTGAATGTGGGAGCTGAATGTGACTTGAATGTGGAAGTCATCGGCCCGATGCCTGCAACGATTCTCAGCAACAATTGGACTAATGTTGGATTTGTCTGAACTATTCGAGTGGATTTGATACACATCTGGATGAAAATAACTCGAATTTGCTAGATTTCAGCCGTTGGGCGATGACTGTTGACTTCCACATTCAGCTGCTAAATTCAGCGTGTTATTGCGGCATAATACTATTCAGGGACAGCCCCAAAAGGAGAAAAATTGAAAGCGGAACCTGGCGACGTTGGAGTTACCCTGGACAAGCCGGGCAATAAAGAGCACGACGTTCTCGTAGACGTGATCGAAGTTCTTCATGTCGAGGGCGGACGCCTGAGCTAGGAGGGCTTCGCGCAAAGGAGCATCATAGTTGTCGATGAGGACGATGATGTTCTTCTGGTGGTGCCCCCGTAAGAGCACCGACAGTTTTTCGCCTCCAAGCACCACCTCACTCAAGCTCAATTCTGGACACTTGTCTCGGTACAGCTCAAAGTCGTCCTTCAACGTCCCCGACAGCCTCGGACTTCGCTCCAAGTAGTCGTGTCTGAGAAATCGTAAAACGTTGAACGGTCAGCCAGTTGAGGTGGAATCTACCTTTTTGTTCGATATTGATCAATGTGTCTGTCGCAGGCTAATGGTCAAATCAGGAAAATGTCAAGTGCCGCACTGAAAAAAAAAAAAAAACTCTGGCCGTGGAAGCCGTACTTACGGGCTATATAGACATACCGTCCGCGTTACGGGCTCCAAGACCGGATGCAGCACTTGGAGCAGTCGATATGGCTCCAGCATCCGAAATGTTCGACCTCTGAGCCCGGGACGGACGGTATGTTTATGAATCTCGTGACTTTTTTTCAGTGCGGAGTAAGTATAAATAATTGGACTACATTTTGCAATTTGGAACTATAAAGTCTAGCCTGGTTTAAAAACAACGTATGTGCCATTGGTTTCCCTATGCTCATAAGTGTTTTTCCAGAAGAGCCAGAATTTATAGTTCCAAATTGCAAAATGCAATCCAATTGTATCCTGAATTGAATTTCTGAGTTTTTTCCTTTCATCTGTTATTCTTTGAAAACCACTTTAAGGATACTTACGAAACATGGTGATATATTTTATCTTGTTCAAAGAATTACTTTGCTCATTTTTTCTTTCTCTCTCTCTCTCCCTCTCTCCCTCCCTCCCTCTGATGAACCTAGGATCTTAAACATTGTGACTATTTTACAATCGATAAAACAGGCAAAGCAATCATCACAGAATAACCCAATTAATATTACCTCTCAGTTTCTTAGGTCTTACTTTGTTAAAGACCGTCGTTTGCATGACGATCCTAGCACAAATTTTGGATTTACAATCAGTTAGACGTAGGTAATCGAGAAAAAAAAATTGGAAAATTTTTCTCTTACGAACCTCAAAAATAATTCAGTCACCATACGACGAAACGACTCATCAAAATGGGTAATGGAAACAGATCCCATGTTCACATAAATGACTGGAGATTGAGCGAAATAATCTCTGAAAATTTGAGGATATTTTGCTATTATTTCCAACGGTGGTGTCGCAAAGGTGGCAAAATTTGTCGTACTGTTCACATCTTCAACTGCCTTGCCATCAATGTCAACCTGGATATTGAAAATACCTATAAATATATTACTCTTGAATAATTGATTAGAATCGATGTACACAAATTGGCGTTTTCCACAGGTAAAAACGCCAAGAAGCAGCGCTTCACCAAAAAATTTGAAGTAAATTAGGTATTATTTGTATGTGATTTGCCTCATATCAATCACAGACTTAAATGGAAAAATAGACCTTGCATTAAAATTTTAAGGTGTAATATTGTCATGTGGGTAATTTACTGCGTGATAAGGTTTTTAAATCAAACATGAAACACATTTTTGAACAGATAACACAAAATTTTGACACGAAGGATATTTTCTGATCTACTTTGAACATATTGAAGGCGAAATAGTAATATGCGTAATCTCTGCACGCTTTTTGTGCCAACGTCACCTTTCACCTGAAATTTTCAGTAAAGGATGGTCACTGAATACTTACATGAGAAATTAAGTTGTTCCACTTCGGAGAACAAAAAATGTGACTTTAGGAATAGATTTGATGAACTTAACAAGTCGCACATTTTTTCCTGCCGAAAATTACGAGTCGAGAAAAAACTTGAAATGAGTACTAGCTGATTTTGAACATTGAATCTCCGACTGGAGGAATACATTTTTAAACATTTTTCCGCGGTTTGATCGTAATATGAAGAAATTTCCTGAGGATGGCCTGGCTTAAAATCCCCCAAGAGACTCTAGGCTTCTCCAGAAAAAAATGGTCCAAAGGGTCTCCCCTAAATTTTTCTCTGAAAAAAATTGGCCATTTCAGGATATATTTTAAAGCTACTCTTACACAAAATCTGGCTAAATGGAGGCTTGAAGCCCAAATCAACTACTGGTTGACAAAAAACTTTGTTCTAAATCATTTTGTCTTACTGTGCCTTGCAGCAAGGAGCTCTAGAGAAGTCTCTAGGGTTATTTTCTATATCGTCCGAATTTTCTGGAGGGAGAGGGGCAGATACCATCTCAAAATTTAGAATAACAGGTGATACGATTTCAATATTTTTAGGGGAGAGGGGTAGGCGCGAATCACTGATTTTACAATTTATCTACGAATGACATACCTCCAATTCAAAGAATTCCTTGAGCATGCGGAGATTCGTCGTTTTTCCGAATCCTCCTGGGGCTTCAATGACGATGTGCTCGTGACTAGTTAAAATGTGCTCAATCAGTAAGGATTTATCCACGAACAAAGCCTTGTCTCGCAACTTCACCAAATCACTGAAATGAGGTCCCGCGTCATAAAACTGGGCTCCGATCATCGAGGCCTGTTGATTAGGAAAAAAACTTTTTAAGTAAACACGAAACACGGTCAAAAACCTATAAATGAAATCCGGAGTGCATGTAACATTGGAGCTCTCAAACGACCGCAGTGATGAAAGTGCATAGTGTTATCCACTACTTTGCGAAATGAACGAAATTAGTCATTTTTGCGGCGTTACACCTCCATTCTACACGGAAAAAACGATGTAGTGCTGAACACCAACTGTTAAGATCAAATGGAGACAGCTGATATGACAGCGGGCCGATTATTGAAACTGATGGATAAGGCTATAGACAAAGACGACAAAAGGGATTTGGAGGGATCTTACTGGTGGAAGTGGGTGGTGGCAAGAGACATAGGAGGTAGGTAATAGACTAACTAACATCAACCCACCAAAGACCCGACAGTTAGTCCATCATTTCCTCCCCTAATCTATAAGAACCACTCATTTCAACCAGTAGGATGGCTCCAGACTCCCTATGTCTTCTTTGTCTATCGCTTTGTCTCTCAATTCCAATAATCAGCCCGCAGTACTGCTGAGACCTACAGTCTGCAGGGCTGGACCCTAAAGTTTTAGGGCTCAGCGCTACTGTCATACTAGCTGACTCCATTTGATCTAAACAGTTAGTGGTCAGGGCCGAATTTTCCTACTTGCCGCCCATGGGCCGCCTGTATTTTTCCGCCCTCTTCTCATTCGTTTTGAAACATCAATAAAAACCATCAAGTGAACGTGCCAGCGGGAGAGAGGTGCATAAGACGCGTTTACTCGTGTTGAACACATTTTTTGGGAAAGCCCTGTAAACACTACTAGCAAAAGGTCACGGAACTTTGAGCGAAAGTCAAGTTTCGTAAACCTATCTCTAATGGACAAGGCGTTCCATTCATAAGAAATGAACGAAAAAATTATGAAAGAACAAACACAAAATTTGGTTAAATGATTTTAACTTCCGCCGACGCGCCGACCGCACCGTGTTTGGCGCAATGCGTGAAGTATTCACGCAGTCTTGTAGGCGTTATACGTTTCTTGCTGACCGCACTGTGTTTGGCGCAACGCGTGAAGTATTCATGCATTCTTGTAGGCACTATCCGTTTCACGCTGACCACAATAACCGCTTTGTGTATAATGCAATGCTTGAAGTTTTCGTGCAGTCTTGTAGGCGCTAATATGTGTTACATGCCGATTGCCGCGCCGAGGGCTTCTCCTTTTCATCTCAAGTCCTCGTCATCATTTCTCCCTAAGTCGCGCAATAATATTGCAATACATAGTCAAACTGTCTAGAATTTTCATTTAATTTGTCTTTTTATTTTCTTTTTAGTTCTATGTCTATACATAGTGAGTGACAGGGAAGAGGGGAGGGTTCAGAAGTTTAGAATCAAAACTCTCTGATATTATGTTGTACATGTACAGTCCATGATTTGATGATTTGGCGAAAATGTTCGTTTTAAAACTAGGATTACAATCAAACTGCGCTCACAGCGGCCGTCTTGGCACCGAGGATGAAAAACAACGAAAGCAAAACCAGCCGGAGGTTCAAGTTCAACGTAACTTTGGTCATCATGAGGATGGATGGCGGAACTTTTGATTCACTCAAGTCACCACGATCGAAAGGAAAGAAAACGAAATTCTCGTGCAATAAATGTACGGTGAACCCACGATTATTACTTACATAACTCGGGAAGAATTGAGGGGGAGGAGCTGGATTTTTGATTGAACGCCAAGTGGGTGAGCTCTATGAGTTATGACTGATGTAATGCCTTGATAGGGAGTTCCGCTCCATGAGATTCCTCTTTTCCTTTTTCTCCCTCCGTTTTGAACGCAACAAAAGCGGCGAGACCATGCCGCACTCTCTATTTTGGACTGCTTTAAAAATGCCCTCGAAACAGAATTTTACGAGCTTAAACTCTTAAAAACTTACTTCTTTTGCAAAAAAAATATGCTCACATATAGGTACTTATACAACAGTTTTCGGTGTAAAGATGAAACCGCGTTTTCTGGTGGTTTTTTTAGGCCCCGCGGTTAGCTCTGTGTTTTTGGGGTGTTGAAACAGCAAGTGGGTAAGCTAAGATTCAATATTTGGTGAATTCGATAGCTTCAAAAATGTGTCTGCAAATGCCCTCGAAATAGAATTTTACGAGCTCAATCTCTTATAAACATACTTCTTTTGCGAAAAAAATATATGCTCACATATAAGTACTTACAACACTTTTCGGTGTAAAGATAAACCGCGTTTTCTGATGGTTTTTTTAATCCCAGCGGTTAGCTCTGTGTTTTTGGGGTGTTCAAACAGTAAGTTGGTAAGCTCAGATTTATATTAGGTAAATTCTATAGCCTCAAAAATATGTCTGCAATCAGCCTGTTGATTTGACTCCAAGACATTTTTCAGACTTTTTAGAAAAGGGCACCTAGGTAGTTAGTCTTCTCGGAGATGAATCAAGTGACACACTAGTGATTTTATTAAATTTGGATTATCAAGATTTCTGTTTTTAATAGGTATCTTAGGTAATTTTTTTTATAATTTATTAAAATTTTAAGTTAAGTCAAACTAATAATTTTTAAAATTATAATTCCTTCCTGTACCCCATTTTCAATTAATTTTTAACAACGGAGGATTAAACAACGAGTTGCAAGATTTACGATTCTTATTTTCGATAGTTTTCCCTTTTTTTCATGGCAAAATACTGTGATTCACTTATGTAGCTTTGCTTCAAACAATGTATCATTAAATCTACTTCCTTCTTTCATTTCCTCCCGATAAATTTTCTGGCAATAAGTAATAGTCCAGGCGCCTGGTAGCTAAAAATGAGGCTACCTGGAATTTTGGGTACACAGCGATTTTTTTGGCTTACTTTATGTTTTTTGGGTCGCTGAATCCGAATCTGAAGTTTCCGCAGGCGTATCTGGTGAGCATTTTCCGCTATTTTGAAAAAATGGCCTAAAAAGGCCTTTTTTTGCGGTTTTTTTGATATAGCGGCTACGGATGAGGAAAAGTCCCGGATTTAGCTAATGTTTTGAATAGCTGACAAAATTTGGAAGAAAATGGTATATAAATATGCTAGGTTTGCTCAAAAATTGAGGAACCTCGGATTTCGGAACTTTAGAACGCTTCGGAACTTGGCTGACCGCGGCGAGCCGGATCGCGCGTTGACGGGTGCGCCGCGAAAACGTGAATAGGCGCGATGTTCACGATGCTGTATCTTCCTCAATTTTTAAGCAAACCTAACATATGTATATACCATTTTCTTCCAAATTATGTCAGCTATTCAAAACATTAGCTAAATCCGGGACTTTTGCTCATCCGTAGCCGCTATATCAAAAAAACCGCAAAAAAAGGCCTTTTTAGGCCATTTTTTCAAAATAGCGGAAAATGCTCACCAGATACGCCTGCGGAAACTTCAGATTCGGATTCAGCGACCCAAAAAACATAAAGTAGGCCAAAAAAATCGCTGTGTACCCAAAATTCCAGGTAGACTTACCAGGCGCCTGGACTATAACGAAAATATCAATTAAGCAGGAAAGCACTAGCTGATACCTACCTAACCAAAACTGGCATTATGAGTTAGCAAACGAGGCCAAGGTGCTACAAGCAACTATTCGAGCTTTCAAGCCGCTCACTTTGCCTAATTAAAATATTGAAGGCGAACTGGTCGGGAATAGTGCGGAACATGTGGTAAGTAGATTCTTGCAAGATAAATAGGTATGCGAATTTTTATACGCAGATACCCTAATCGGTCTTATAGTTCGTGGAAAACATAAAAATCAACTTATCTGAATGCAAGTACTCAGGGCCGGATTTACCTACTTACCGCCATGGGCCGCCTGTATTTTGCCGCCCCCTTCTCATTCGTATTGAAACATAAATAAAAACCATCAAGTGAACGTGCCAGCGGGGGAGGGGTGCATAAGACGCGCGTGTTGAACACATTTTTTGGGGATGCCCTGTCAACACTACTAGCAAAAGTTAAGTTTTGTAAACATATCTCTGTGCGGACAAGGCGTTCCATTCATAAGAAATGAACGAAAAAATTATGAAAGAACAAACATGAATGTGGTTTAATGATTTTAACTTCCGCCGCCGCGCCGCGCCGCGCAGACCGCACCGTGTTTGGCGCAATGCGTGAAGTATTCACGCAGTCTTGTAGGCGCAATGCGTTTCACGCTGACCGCACTGTGTTTGGCGCAATGCGTGAGGTATTCATGCATTCTTGTAGGCGCTATCCGTTTCACGCTGACCGCAATGACCGCACTGTGCTTGATGTAATGCGTGAAATATTCGTGCAGTCGTGTAGGCGCTGATATGTGTTACATGCCGATCGCCGCGCCGATGGCTTCTCCTTTTCATCTCAAGTCCTCGTCATCATTGCTCTCTGCGCTGCGCCGTTCCAGGCCAAATTGTGTGTTTGGTTTCTCTCTTAACTCGACTTATTAAAGGTGCTGTCTCTTGTAGGTATCACTGAAAGACAACAAAATTAAAAATTGCTACACTCTCAGGAAATGAGAGATTTTGTCGCCTTTTCTCGTTTGTAATTTTTTTTTCCTAAATCCGATATTCATTTTTACCTACATTTAAAAAAATTGCAAAATTTGCCGCCATAGGCCGCGGCCCATGTGACCACCCCCTTAATCCGGCCTTGCAGTACTACTTCTACGGTGATTAATACGTGACTGCTCTTAAAACCGAATGAAAGTGGCCAAACTGCGAAAATCAATTCGACGGTATAAAAGTCCGCAGCCACAAAATTTGGGGGCCATCTGAAAACGTAGAACTCAAACTCTTGCCGCCGCGCAGCATTACCTATTGATACAACGCGTGTTCTTCCGGGGAGAATCGTTGACGCTTTTAGAAGAGAAAATGACGTCGCGGAATCAGGCCGATCAAACTACTAATAACGACATCATTCGACTTTGAAACTCCCCGAACGCGTGTCTCGTTTGCGACGTTTAAAAATGTCCACTCCTATTTTATTCCTCTGAAGGAGAATATAGATCAAATTCCTTGTTTTTCAGAATTTGCCTCGCACACAGAGGATAAAATCGTGTTTTTAAGTTTTTCAAGTTTTCGCGGTTTTCAAGTAAACGCAATATGGGAAAAATAGAGAGAGGATGAGGACGCGCGTTGAGGACGGCGCAGAGATACAACTATTCGTGCTTGATGGATGTCCGTGTTGCGTCTGCAAATTGAAGGCGCGATGGCATGAGACGCGAACTTGCAATGCTCCGCTCTGTGCAGCCAAAGAAGTGTCACTCCGTTGCTCACATTTGCGAGAAAATCTAAAAAACAAGGACTGAATACGACTCGCGTGTCTTTGACTCTATTGACAATCGATTTTTTTTCTTTTCTTTAATTAAATGTCTGTTTCTTCTTTTAGGATGTATTTGTAGATCTATATCGACGGTGTAAGTCGGCAATCACATAACTCGGTTTGCGACGTCGCAGACTTCCTGTCATACTTTATTTTTTAAACGGAAAACTACTCAACAGCAATTCCTCAAAACTGCCGTGATTTTTCTTCTTTGACCGAAGAAAATTCTGCAAAAACTTCGAGGAATGATGTCAATTTGTTCTCCTTTTAAAAAATTAACATACAGGCGGAGATTCTCAGACACCGCAAACGAGTTATGTGATATCCAACTTACACCGTCGATATATTCATTTAAACAAGGTGGAGAAACGGTGCTGGGTTCACACCATTCACTAATCATCTCCTCTCTACCTTCAAAGATGAGGAATTTAGAAAGGTTATTCGCTTTCTTGAAAAATTAGGTTTTTTGGGATAGGTCCCGACGTGATTGTGGACTTTCACCGTTGAATCATTATGACCTATCATGCTGCTTGTGTTGCCAAAGCAAGATGAGAATAGAACACAAGGGGGTGGGATTTCCTTTATTTTAGGTCATGGCCAAATTACTGCACCCAATTTTCAATGCTCTGAAGCTCTCCGGGTACAATGACTGATGTTCTAGAAAGAATATATTTATTATTCTGGATCTTTCGTTAGACAATAATGATAATTTTTTTTTAAAAAATCGGTAATTTAATAATAAGTTGACGAATTTTAAGAACTTATGGACTGCCTCCTCTAATTTCATTTTCTTACAGGTTCAAATTTGATGCAAACTGTGGGCTGATTGATGAAATTGGTAGGCAAAGCTATAGACAAAGAATACAAAAGGGATATAGAGAGATCCTTTTGCTGGAAATGGGTGGTTGTAGAGGACATAGGAGGTAGGCAGTAGACTAACTAACGGCAATAACCAGAGTTAGTCCATCATTTACCCCCTGGGTCAACAAAGAACACCGTTTCAACCAATAGGATCACTCCATACTCCCTCAGTCTTCTTTAACTACCGCTTTGTCTATCAATTTCATCCATCAGCCCACTCGACATGTATATTGTATGGCTTCAGACTCGGGGTCCTTTATAGTTTCTCCTTTTTTCATCTCATTTTTTCTCTTACTTACTACTAGCGGTGTCTCACTCTACTGCCTCTGAAAGTTGGCTTTCAAGTATGATGTTTGTTTTGGCTGATTTGTTTTGGGTGGTGTTGGCTGATTTTTCCCTCTTTTTTTTGAGAATTAATGATTGTATCAACTCTAATCTGAGGATAAAAATAGTAATGATAATAAAAATACTGATGAAAATTTTTAAATTTAATGTTTCATTAATTAAGTCTCACGACTTAATTTTTATTTACAATTTTACGTGATTAAAATAAAACAGTTGTACTTAAATGAAATATTGATCACAGATATTGCCTTAAAACTTATTTACTAAGAATTTTATCGTAAGATCCAAACACGGACTTAGAACCGAACTAACAAAAATAAGTTCAATCTGACTTTTTGCATATTAGCCTTGCGCAGTATTTTGAAAATTGACCAATTAATGAAATTAATTACACAATCTACAGGGTTCTCAATTAGAAATTATCATGAATAAAATATTTTTCTGCATCTTACTTCCTGAATTAGACTTTTTTGAATCACTATTACAAATAAATTATGCTACAACCCTTCTTTAAGCGCAACTGCAGAAACTTGGTATACAATCATTTTTTACATTCATGATTGGCAGGAGCTAGTGTAGGGACAGTGTTTACAGATGTTTGAGTGTTTGTTGCATACACTGTGAGGATTTTTGTAATTACAAAAGGTTTTCTTCCTTCTAGAAAATTCACCAGAGACGCAGGGTCGCAGGAAAATGAGCTAATTGAAATCTATGGTCTAATTGCTGCGCCTGTAAGGCACTTAGGCACGTGACAAGACAGGAGGAACAAAACAATGTGCAATTAATGGAACAAATTTAGCCTGAGTGACAATTTTGATCCAGATCAATGATTCTTTTCCTCTCTCTCAGCTTGTTTGTATATGGAAAGGCCAAAGGCTGCTGTCCAATGTCAACCAACAATTGACTAAATGCAGTATGACGCAGTTCTGCCAATATGCGCAGATACTGAAAACCAATACCTTCTTCTGAGGGATATTGCTAAATGTCTACTGCGTGTGACAGCCAGAAGTAAACAGCAACCAACTCATCTAATGATACGCTAGTTCTAGGCTGATTCTAAGTTAATCAGCCTAATTAAACTTACGGTCTCAGAAGACAGATGGAGTCAAAAAATTATAGAAACAGAAATTAAACATGAATTGTTAATTCGTTATCTTGTTAAAATATAACAGATCGCAAGTAAATGAGATCAAACTAAAAATAAACACATTTTTCTCAATGTAGTGATTTTGCTGGTTTTGTAAATTCTGCTCATAATCTGTCGAAGCTGACGTACTAACTCAAGTGATAAATAAGAGAGGCAGAGATCTCTTACAAATAATCAACAAATAGAGCCATTAAATTTTGGTCAACGCTCTCTGAATCTTCTACACTTACACTAGGAGAATATTTGGTGCCGTACTTCAGGAAATACTGGCATGTTTGGTGGGTACTGGGTGAGATTTTTGTGGCGATTTTTGTGAGTAAGCTGGATAGAGTTTTTGACTTGATCAACATCCTTGCTTTCCGGCTGGTGAATCGGAGAGACGAGATGAACATGGATAGATAATGACTGTTTAGAGAGGTGACATTCTCAGCCAAAAATAATAAGAGGTTGAGAACAGATCCTGAATACCGGACTGGCAAGTTGGCACCTGAGAAAAAACCGAAGTCTCAGATTATGCAATGAACATGTTGGATCAATACTTACAGCACAGAATACATAGAGCCAAAAAGATGAGTACCCTTTGCATAAGTGATGTGTTTTAAGGGAAAATATGACTGAACTGGCCTGCCTCATTACCGCGTTAAACGAATTTGGAATTTAAATGATATCGCTATTCAGTTCCATGTTTCCTCCTTATGCCTTGCTTTTTCTTTTAAAATATCGGCTACTTCCATTAGTCATTATTTGTTAATCAATAACATGCCATTATCCATGCAAAATGATACTGTGGACAGATAAACCTTAAAATTCTACAAGCGGTGTTTGTGAAGAAATTATATGCTGTAGATTCATGCAACAAGCGTTTCGCCATTCAGTTCATTCAACAGTTCAAATTAACAGCTCATCTTAACATTCGTTTATTTTAAGAATGAATGAATCCCTGAAAAATTCAAATCTGTTGATTTTCCAAACTTTAGGCAAATGGCAAACACGCCCTTAAATATTAGACCTTAAAAAATTCATCCAAATTCAGGAAAAAGTCTAAAAAAAGGGGGATAGTTCATTTGTTCATCATTCGTGGATCCAAACAACCACCGTCATTTGTTGATCCAGCCATCAATTGTTTCACTGTTTTGTAGATTGACGAAAGATGGACAAATGAACAGTTTCCTTAGACTTCTTCTTGACATTAGGTCAAATTCTTTGGCTAAAATATTTTTAAGAAGGTGCTTGCCATCTGCAAAACGTTTGGAAAAATCAATAGACTTGAATGTCTTGCTAAATCATTTCTCCTTGAAATAAAGTAATCCGAAAACAAACTAATCATTTTTTAAATTATATCATGAAGACAGAAAATAAATTTTAACTGATTTTTTTGAGTCTTATAGACAAAAATTTGTCTTCCTCTCATTTTAAACTAATCTATTTAGTTAAGCTATAGAGATTATATAGTAATTTTTGTATTCTAGGAGTTTAGAAAAGGAGACAGTACACTCAATTTACAGTGATTTTTCTGGATTTTTTTCAACCAAAGAAATACAAGTTCAAGTACAAGTCGCATATTTTGAGCTTCCATTCAAACATGCATGGCTGAGCAAGTCAAAATGGCATCCAAAAACATCTCTCTTGTTGACGCCACGATCTCGATTGAATGATGCCTTTGCCACAATTTACAATCTGCAAAGAGTATTGCTGTAGACTGCACAGACAAAGGATCGTGGCAGAGGCTCGCAATCAAGATCCTGGCAGAGTAGAGAAATATTTTTGGACATTGCTTTAGCTTTCACAGCAATGACAGTTTGAATGAAAGCTCAAAATGCGAAACTGACTTTCTCTCCTGTAGGCTAATATCGATAAAAAAAATGTGGAACTTCCTAAGAACTAACAGTGCATTCTCTATTTTTCAAAAATGCAACAATTAAAAATTGCTGAACAAGCTCATTACGTGCAAGTTTTTAAAAGGAATTTCTAGATCTTTGAAGCAAATTTCCAGACTTTTTTCTGACTTTTGATCTTACCATAAAAAAGCCTGACTTTTCCCAGATTCTCTGGATCTGTAACCACGGTGCTTCAATATTATTGGCACAGTCTTTACCTAAGAAATAAGAAAAGAGAAAGAAAAGAGCATACCTAAAATGCTCAGTATCTCAGTCAATAATGCAACACATTTTGCAGTGGGTCCTTGCAATGTCCGAATTTCGTGGCTCAGCCAGGACATGAAACCATAGCTTGTGGCCATATAAATAGCTGCGTTTTGAATTTTCACTACGGATTTCATCACTTCAAGGATCAACTCCTAAAATAATAAACAGACAAATGAAGCGATGCAAAACAAGTACTTGTAAAATATAGAATGAGAAAGACAAGGCGTTTCTTCAGACAGGCATTTTAACAACAACGCAAACTTAATACAGAGAAATGTTCAAACATGATCCATTATAATTTCTTTCAAAAGGTCTAACAATTTTTCAAATTTTTTTCTAAGATTTTGAGGCTGAAAATATCTTCAAGTAAATTTTATGGAAATAGGTCTGATGATTATCCAGAGATTGTTAAAATTTTAAATGATTATACCAACTTCCTGTTGATGATAATGTACTGTCACAAATGAGCTGAGAGTCCGTGCCATCAAGAAACAGCTACGCTTACTTCAAAAAACGTAGGGAAGCAGACTTACAAATTGTAACACATGAAAAAGGCTCACATCATACTCAAAATTAATTTCACAGCTGATAGATGGTACTTTAATTGGACTACATTTTGCAGTACAGAACTACTATTTCTGGCTAGACCATTAAAAACCTATCTGATAGGGATACTAATGGCACATATGTTGTTTAAAAAATGAGCGAAAAATAATAGTTCCTAATTGCAAAAAGTAATCCAATTATCTAAATGGCCAAATTTCCCTGTCCATGGATGGCGGTTAACTTGAGGCAAATCTTTGAATATGAATCAGATTTTGGGATGTGGGGCAAAATATTAACTTTAGCAATGAGGTCTTAGAAATTGAAGGGTTTTTAATAGTCAAAAAAGGCTAATCACCAATTTTGTTGTGAGACAGAAATGCTAGATCTTAAGGAGTGGATAGTGTTCTAGAATATTTACCCCCGATCATTTATTCCTGTTTAGAATACAAAAAATACTGACTCTCACCAGTATCCTTAAGAAAACAGATGGAAAAATTGCAAACTGATATCATAGCCAGACTACAATCGTAATTGTGTTATCTGCCTTTCTGCCAATAAATTCTTCAGAGACCACAAATTGTCAAGAACAATTGAGGACACCACACCAAGAACAGCCTATAACTGGAAACCCCGTTTTGAGAAAAACGCATTTAAAGTTTTGTTTTTGATGTACTGCGCAGACTTTTCTATGCAGGTACCCTGTTTTGGTGTTTTTGGGTGACCAAACCTTCTATTGAAGAATGCCGGGTAGATTTTGCGATACATTTTGGGTTTATGCTCTAATATATTTCATTTAAAGAAGCGGTTTATAGGCCATTATTACGCCCAACAGTCATGTTGGTGGCAATATGAAGTATAAATCATTTTAATCACGCATGATTAACGCAAAATGAAAGAATATCGATAGTGAGTAAAGAAAGGGGTAACTAGAACCTTATAGGCCCTTAAGTTTATAGGCCCGCTTATAGGTTGTTCTTGCACCCATCGATCCAGAGGCCTGACTCAACTCAGAAAAAAAAGGTTTTTTGACCTCGAGCCGTTACCTAGCTATATTCTATCGCTACCACAGCATAGTCCAGGGTACATAGAATCCGAAAAGCAGATGGGCGTAATAACGACCTATACGTCTATAGGCTGTTCTTGGTGCGGTGTCCTCAATTTTAACTGATTAACTTTAGATAAAATATCAACTACAAAAAGTAAAAATACATCTCTCACCTTTGTTTCATCGTCAGCTAATGATGAAGAGTAAAAAGTGAGTATAATTTTAAAAACATAACTTTGACAAAGTTTCCAATCAGCCTCATTCCTAATGCCATCTCTCATCACTTCCAAAATAAATTTCCTATGTAACCTACAGAGGGGAAAACAGACATACAAGATTAGGACCGATTTATTTTAAAATTTTATCACATTAAATTCTACGTCTTCTACTGCACCTTGTTTCAAATCAAAGGAGTAATTGTATCTGGACAAGAGTTTTGAATTGCACGAGGATACAATATTAATTATGGCTTGCTCTAAAATATGCTTCATGATCTTTCAACTAGACATTTTACTTTAAATATTAAGATTTTTTGACTTACTAGCACATTAATTTTCATGATGCAATGGACCCACCCAACTTCAAAGTAACGGTTAAGCACTGAGGACAAGGGCAGGGCCCTCAAAACCTGTGTTTCAAATCAAGAAAATTAATGTGCGAGTGATTCCAAAAATCTTTAAATTTAAAAGTAATTATTCTTAAACAAATTTTTAAAAAAATGTGTTTCCCTACACATTTTTCATGACGTTGTACTTATTTATACTCATATTCTTTGTGCAGGGTGATTAGTCTTCCTTTCAAAGAGTAAAGAAAAATATGCGCCAGACATTCCAATATTAAGCTGAACAAAAATTATACATGAAAGAGTGTCCTTTAGATTAAGGAAGATTTCAGGGTGATGATTGGGAAAATTGAGGGTTTTTCTTGTAAAAAGAATAAAATTCTAGTTTGAAGTCAAAGGATAGAACATACTTGGTGTCTTTGTCAGCTGAGAAAAATAAGATGAGGAATTCAGGCACTTGATTCAGTCGTAAAGTTGGTTTCACAGTAACAAATGATACTAGAGGTTTGAAATTTGGCCCTGAGGGTTCAATTAACGTAATAGCAGTTCTGGCTAGAAATGTTGTGATAACTGATGAGAGTTGTGGCGTTGTATTAGACTGATTGAGTCCTGCATCAGCTATTCCATTGCGAATAATGTCCAGAAACTGAATCCATAATGCACGGGATTTTTCGCCCCTGAAATTAATAATCACACAAACATGGATCAAAGTTTGTTACTTCCTTGTTACGTTAGCTTCCTTTCTGATTTGTTAAATTACATTCGGTAGTGTTCAGCTCCAATTTGCAAGGAATGATACATACCAGAGTCATAGCCCTTGAATGCTTTAAAGATGGTCTATAACAACGTAGAAAATAATGAAGTATTCCGATCATGCAATGGATCAAACGCGATTTCCGAGGGAGATCTGAAGCCCTCGGCACTCGGACCTTGCCGAATGTACAATCTTCAAAAATGCGTAGCCAACTGTCCAGCATCAAAGCTGAAGCCGGCCGAACTTAGCTTCGGCTCCGAAATGCCGGCCTTGGGACGTCACTCAGAGCAATCCAAAACCCAAAACGCTCGGTACAAAGGACGCACACAATTTCCGGGGAAATTGCATGTAATCCATTGCAATCTTACCTTGCATTTGGTGTCAAAATCTGTCTGATGCAGTACTATGACTTTACTACACACCATTCTTTGAAATTTTTATGATGTTTAAGGTTGCAATGCTGCATGACCTTTACAGTATTTATTCAACATTGATTTTGGTTTTTTGGCAAGAGGGGGCTTTTGAAGCAACTAATTTATTTAACAACTACAAAATTTACTTTTATAGATTCATTTTGAAAAACTCGATAAGTTGAACTCCATTTCAATGAACTAAAAAGAACATGCATGAATGTTGGTGCTTCAGTTTTACTCTATCCGATAATGCCTCGATACCGAACTTTTGCACAATTCTTTCTAACATGCTTTTGGTAAAATGCTTTATGTGCTGTTTATATACTGAAGTCATCTACTAGTTCCTCTTTTAGTATGGATGCTCCAAGTCGACCTTCACAAGACACGTTTTAAAGGATCGATTCTTTTATTTTTGAGACAATTATTCTTCTAAATAAATTTGAGATACAGATAGAGGGTGAATTTTCCACATTACGTTTCCAACAGCTGGTAAAACTTGGACAAAGTGAGATAGGCGGTGTTTCTAAGGACAGGGTCTTCCAATGCCAAGGATGCAAATACGATGGAGATTGCACGACTTCTGGTGATTTGAAACCATCGGACAGGAGATTCTGTGGCCAGGATGCTATTCAGTACAGGAATCAAAAACGCTGGGTCGTAAATTTGGTTGTCTGGCTCAATTAAATCACCCATCTACACATAAAACAAAGTTAGTTGAAAAACACTCTATTTACTTGGTTTCAAATAAGGATAAATCGAAAAAAAAAAAAATGATGATGATTAAAAGAACAATAGCAGGCAATTCTTGGAATTTTCTTTCAGCCCCATTCCTGAATATTTTCTTTTAAATTATTTTTTCATCTTCCCGTTTTCCATTTATTTAATACTAGCTTATGACAAATTAACAGCTTTGTAAAAACTGATCAGTAAATCAAAATCCATATGATATTCCTTGGAATGCACTCAGAGTCATAGAGAAAAAAAGAAGGCTGTTATTGGCAGAAAATTGACGGTTCCCAACTTGTTTACACCTTGACATAAGAGGGCACAATGTGACATCAATATTAAGACTGCAAATTCCAAGTATACGAGGTATGATCCATTAGAAACCGAACTTTGGCCATTGTGGGCCGATGGATGGTCGGATCGACGTTTCCTTGGGTTTATCTGATCGCTGATAAACTGACAAACACGTTTGTTTCTACGTATTTCAATTGTCTTAACTAGTTCGGATTTTACAGCCGTTTGATTCAGGTGTGTTCAAGTGCGTGTTGCGATTTTGAGGAATGCGTGAGCTTTTAGAACAACAATGTGACATTAAATTTTGTTCTAAGTTGGGTAAAACGTTTTCCGAAGCTTTTGCACTGTTAACGAGAGTTTATGGTGATAAGTGTTTAAGTCAGACTCAGTGTTACGAATGGTTTAAGAGATTTAAAAACGGTCAGGAATCGGCGGAAGATGAGGTTCATGGAGTCAAAACCAGGACGTGAACTGACGAGATTCACGTGAATCAAGTTCACGAAAAAGTGCAAATCGACGGCCGTTTAACCATTCGTGAGCTTTCAGAGGAACTGAATATTTCTTTTGGGTCCGTTCAGAGAATTTTAACCCAAAATTTGAACATTCGTAGAGTTTCTACAAAATGGATCCCCAAGTTGTTAACCCAAGCGCAAAAAGAAAAGCGCGTTTCCATCTGCCAACAGCTGCTGGACCGCTCAAATGCCATAAACTCTCGTTAACAGTGCAAAAGTTTCGGAAAACGTTTTACCCAACTTGGGACAAAATCGTAACACGCACTTGAACACACCTGAATCAAACGGCTGTAAAATCCGAACTAGTTAAGACAATTGAAATCCGTAAAAACAAACGTGTTTGTCAGTTTATCAGCGATCAGATAAACCCAAGAAAACGTCGATCCGATCATCCGTTGGCCCACAATGGCCAAAGTTCGGTTTCTAATCGATCATACCTCGTACACACTGAGATCCAGTAGACTGAGATTCCAAGTATACAAAACATACTCTCATGTCTGGTATTGTTTTAGCACAGGCAGGTAAATTCAAAACAGTACTATTTTGATTTCAAAATGAAATTTGATATTAAATTTTCTTAGAAGTAAGTATGACTTATTCCCATGAGCCACACCATTTTTGAGAAAATAAATGGCTGAAAATATTAAACCCACTTTCATCATGGACCCATTTCTAAGACTTCAGAAGTGCAACCACCTGAAAAAGCACTAAGGGCACCACACCTTTTTATCCGCTTAGTGTTTGTTGTATGAAATGAGATTCCCTCTTTTCTTTTAAACTGATAGACAGCAGCAAATAAACATCTTTGAACAAACCTTTTCATCTCTACCAATGGGAAATCTCTTAATAGTTGCATCAATTCGGCTTGCATCTAAAAGATCCAACAGCTTAACTGGCGGTAGCTGTTTGTGCAATGTGACGGCTTTAGAACGGACGGTAAAGTGATTCACTGCAGCCTCTCCCCAAATGTATGGTTGACATTTGTTTAGCTTCACACCACACTCTTCATATGTGCGCAGGATCTAAACATCAAATTATTAGGGATGGAAATGTGGTGAATTAAAAAGGTTGTTCTTAATAGAGAGCTCACTTGAGAATGAGACTTTTTTGTTTTAGATTTTGAGCATATACATCACTTAGATGAAAATTGAAATAAAACAATAACGTTTAAAGCTTTACCAGTTGAGCCTTGAGATCATAAAATAAATTGATGAAAAACTAGGAAATAAGATTAAAAAATACAGAAATATTTTGAGCTTTGTTCCTAGTATTTTCATTCTTTTATTTTGATACAATTTATTCGGTGGTATTACCTCACGTATGTATCTTCATAAATACTTGTGTTTTGTTCAACGATACAAAAATTTGATGATGAAAGATTAATTATTTTCTTATTATTTTTTTTCAAGAAGTCTGAGCAAATGTAAACATCAATGTATGTACTTAAATACAATAACCCTTGAAATTGAACTCTAGAAAAATTAGAAAAGCAAATGAATTTGAATGTTTTTTCGATTATCCATACTTCCGCATTCCATTAAAATTCACCTTGTTTGAGGCCAATCTTGAGCGTACTATTTTTATAATCTAAAACTATAAAGGAGAGACCCCAATTTTGTACCCAATGTTTCAGCGACTTCCCGAAGGCGGATTTCCTTGAAACTTTGTACGCATGTGCGGTTCGTGCTGAAGGGGTGCAATTCGTCGTCCGATTTTCGAAATTTTGATTCTAAGGGTTGAAAACACGCTAAAATAGGGTAACCCGTGTGTTAGAGCGGTGTTGCGCGATCGATCGTCGTCGTCTGGTCGTCGTGGTTTCCCTTCTTTTATTGCGTCTCGATCAGCTGTTTTTTCTGTCTAATTTTGGAAATTCCGAACCGGAGCAGTGTTGCCGAAATCACGAAATCTGTAATTTCACGAAATTGTTCGTTCTCGGTCACCTGATGACTCGGCTGCCCGAGGCGTTCGTCGTCATGGATATTCGTCGTTTATGAAGAATTCCGATTTTTTCGAACAGTGCGCGTCGTCTTTTGAATTTTGTTAATATTCGTCGTGTATGAAGAATCTCGAATTTTTAGTAAAGTGCGCGTATTCGTTTTAATATTGAGAATGGATCGGAGTCGAAAACGTGGGCGTCCGGCGAAGCGTGGCAATGTTTCTCGCAATTTATTCGCGTGACGCAAAGTGCGGCATGATGGCTATCTCAGTGAGATAGATAATGTACGACGTAGGGGTGAACAAGGAAATAACCTCAATTCATTTCGGCAGAACACTGATAATATTATCGAAAATGATTATCCGGAAAATAATTTCGGACTTTTAAATGTGAAGTGCCAGTATTGTGATGGAAAAATTATTGAAATTTTAGTTTTCCATCGAGAAGCTGGTCATCATAAAACTTAAATTCTCAATGATTTTTCGTATTCGATAGCAGAAAATTTGGTTCAAAATTTAAAGTCGTAAATTTGGATTGTTTCTCATGGAAGAGATGATTTAAGAACGGAAATTTTTAAACACCGCAACGGAGATACGTGGTTTCGCACTTCAGTCGTGCGATACGGACATCCATCAAGTTTAAAAAA
>NW_017547184.1:4946961-4994544 GCF_001854935.1 Bemisia tabaci | reverse complement strand
CAACGAAAATAAATAATTGGTACATAACAGCTTTCTTGTATGCAAAGAAAATAATTAAAAATGTTAAAAAAGAGATGTCAACACAAAATTACATAGCCCCTTCAATTCAGAAGATACTACAAACGAACTGAACCTTAACATTTTCATATCCCAGAAGCTAACGTTCCCATGACGAATATTGCCATCGCTAGCGATTGCAAAATCCAACTTGTTTCTCTTTTTTTTGAAGAACTACACTCCTTTATTTTTACTATAAAATTAAATTTTCTTTTATAGAGAAAATTAAAATACTACATACATCTAAACAAAAATTAAAATAGTACATAATTTATAGTGCTTTGACAGAATAGGATGGATATAGCTGGTATCAGCCTAACTAAATTAGATGTTGCTTAATTTTTCTGATTTTCCAGTTTTTAAACAAAAACCTAAGCAGCACTGAAACTTGAAATTTGAGAGCATCTTTATCATTATCCGGCGTAAATTCATAGAGAGTTTGATAGCGTTAAGCAGATCAGTTTAAAAATAAGTCAAGACAGAAATTTGACAACGTGAAACGTGGTTAGGCTGATTCCAGTTGAACCCGTTTATAGCATGAAAAAAAGAAAGAATTAAGTTACATACCAATGAATCTGTAAAGAAGTTGAGACCCAATTTGATTGTTCTCTAGAAACCAGGCCGGAGGTGACAATACATGAGTCGAGAGACAGGAAAGATGGCTTTGAGTTACTTCTTTCAAAATTTCATCTTGAAGGTCAGTGTTGCCGCTAACAGCTGTTAGAATTGGAAAAATCACGGTTGGTTTGCTTTTTATGCTTTCCCAGTCCTTAATCACCTGTGATCAGATTGCAAGAGAAGAAGAATAATTTCAATTAATTAATGAATTGGCTGATAAGTAAATTATTTGCTAATTTTTAAATGCTTAGGGGGAGTTAGCTTTTTACCCATCATCTTTTAAAAATGTGCACAGACAAACGGAACGTACTGCATCAGTTAAAATCATTTGACATTACCTATTGATTGAATGTATAAATAAAAGAAGAGCAAAATGCACATGAAACTGAGGCGTTAGGTGCAGAGAGCACATTTTTTGGTTGCAGTGTTTCAAAATCTTCACTACTAATTTATGTTTTAGAGAGGAAACTACTGGGTGGATTTTTTTAAAATTTTCAGTTCTCAGCATTGTAAAAATTATAAAGAAAATTCAGAACAATTTTTACAAATTCAATGCATTTGATTTAATTATAGTAGATGAAACAAGGACGGAACTCCTGAAGCACCGCAACTAAGAAATATCCTTTTGGCACCCAGCGCTTTAATTAGTTGTTGCAAATTAAAGAACATCCTTGTCTGATTAAAAGAAACTGATGGTGAGAAGTTGTAAGAGGAATTAGGATTTCGGCTGACATATTTAGAAGAAAAAAAAAAAATTAGGAATAAGAGTTATACAACAATTATGATTTTTTTTTTTTTATCTAGTCTAAAGGGAGTAACGCTTAGAAATGAAATTTCCTAAATACTATAAGAGTAAAAAGTAATTACCGTTTCTATAAATGAGGGATTGTGAGAAAACAACAGAAGAGCTAAAGGCGAGATTTCTTTCAATTTCAATAACTTGTTGATAAATTCTGGTGGAATAAATTCGATGCTGTGAGGGAATCCATTGATGTATGATGTCAATGCTTGCTGGAGTCGCTTGTTCGGAAGCCGAGAACAGAGTGCAGCCACCTTGAATAAAATAAATAATAAATATTTCTTCTAAAAAGAGAGTATAAGTGGGAGAAAGACAAAGAGAAATTACAGAGGCATCAAATTAAATAAATTAAGATCATCAATTTTCAATTCAGTAGAAAATTACACAATATTTCGGTATAGAGTTTTTGAGGGATATCCTTGGAAAGGTGGAGAAATATTGTCCAATTCAAAAGAAACATGATTGTCCTGTTCCTTGAAAGAAAATAAATGACAAGGATTGTAGAGTACATTGAAGCAAGATACAAGTTCTCCTATTTTCAATATTGACCCATTTGCGCAGGCATTTCTAGAGGCTTTTCTATGGTTTTTAAATTATTATGTATATTACATATATCGTTATTTAAATCAAAGGTATAGCAAAACACATATCATAATGCTCAAATTTGCATTTCATCTAGGCATCAATTATATTCTTTGTAGTTTAAAAAAAAAAAAAAAAAAATTGGATCTTACCAGATGACTAGGCAAAGGCTCATTAAGTCTGCTTTGACTGATGATTTCCAACAACTGCGCCACTATGTCATTCCATGTATCTGTCAATGATTCAAAATTCTTAAAAATCTGGTCTATCACCTCCGCTGCCTCTTTGTCTGACAGTTTCAAACATCCTGTCACCTCTGATACCACTTTCTTACTACCCTTCAACTCATTTTTATCCTCAATTTGACACTTAAGCTGCTTCAGAAATCGTAACTTATATGGAGCTAAAGCCTTGTTTGGTATTAGAGGTTGCACTTCCATTAAAATGGGAAGCACTATTGCTACACTGTTCTTTGACTCATTTGACACATCCAGGGGTAAAAACGATTCCAGTATAGTTGGATGTGTTAACATAAACTGCACACATGGCTCTGCTGAAGTGTTTGGCAGGCACTTCAAGATAAAAAGAATGATCGAAGAGAGACATTCGGCTAGAGGGGCTGAGGAAGAACCCTGAATGATATTTTGTGCGGCGATGAAGATACAAAATCGAAAGAGAAGAGTGAGATGTTCAGGGGAGGTCTGATTAAGAGATTCAAGAAGAGCTTTTTGCTGACTGGCGTTCGGAGAGACTGCGAGTTGCAGTAATTGTGCCTCCAGGGATGTGTCGTCAAACCCACACAAATGCAGTGACTTGAGACTTTTGCTGGGTTTTTTGGATAGCCATGACTTTGTGTATTTTTTTAATTCTCCTGGAATAATGTCTTGGTATGTGTCCTTGCTCACAAGCAAACAAAAACCTTCCAGGTTGGTCTGTAACAGAAAAAAGATGAGGGATAAATAAATGCCTAAAGTGACTGAATTGGGTTTACTTTGAGACGCAATTTGAAAATCAAAATGTTTAAAATTGACTTATTACTACACGTTTAATACTTTCGGAGAACTTGGCCATCAAAACTTTGGTTTGGTTTGAAAATATTTACACTTCTCTGGAAGACATGTTGGTAAGACACTCCTCTAAGCTATGAAGCCTAAACTTAACCAATGAAATTTTTTCCAAAAACTATACCAGAGAAAGCTTCCCTGTCAGAGAACTTTTCCATTGGCAATCATTCAAGAGAATCAAATTTATTCTGAAATTTTTACAAAGTTCCATAATACAGATATTTTCTTGTGCCCAAAAAATAATTGGACGTAGTTCTACCAAAGAGACCTATGTGGAAGTGAGAAATATGGGGTGTGCTCGTTAGTCTCTTTGCGTGGCGAGTGAATGAGAATAATTGTGCGCCAGTGACGTCAACGGAGGAGGACGCCGCGTCACGTTCCTCGTGGTTGCGGTAGTCGTGCTCATTAACTCATGAGCCCTGTCCACAAGGCTCTCTTGCCATGCCCGCGGCTCATGAGTTCCGCATTCAGTTGCACATAGGTCTCTTTGATAGAATGCAATATCCCGCTTTGCCAATTCTTCAAAAGGAACCACGCCCACTTTTACATTGCTTCTTATGCAGCTTCCACGAGCACACCCCACATTTCTCATCGCCACATAGGTCTGTTTGGTAGAAATACGTCCAATTTCACTTCTCATGCGGTTGGGGAACTGCAATATGAAATACATACCTATTGCCAGCTAACAAAATAGAGCTCTAACTATTCCATTTTATCGGCATTTTTATTTTTGGAGAAAGTTTCCACAAAATCTGTTGAAAAGAGAGTTCATTCCATTACCTGTGAGTGAAAAGCATGAACGATCAGATTAACTAGAAATTTGTTCACAGATTTAGCAACAGCACTATTCATTTTACGATCATCACTTGCAAAGTTCTTCAGGAAAGCCAGGAACAATAGGCTGATGTTCACACGCGTTGAGCTGGAGGCAAAGAGGGTCAGATCTATTAATCCATGAGTTACTGAAAAAATAAAAACATAAATTTAGAATATACATATACACAAAGCAAATGTATTAAATAATGAAATTCAAGGAGTTGATCTACTTGTAAACACTGTGATCAAATTAAATAACTCTTTAAAATGAAAAAAATAGTACATATTACTGCATTAAATCAAGGATTGCCCAATTTTCCACTGCAATTTTCTTAAAATAGCAGCTACTTTCTTAAAGTTCTGGCACTGCTTGATTTGATTGGAGATTAATTTCAATTGCGCCCTGATTATTTTGCGGTTCAACTAAATTTTTGGGTACAACTGTATTACTATATACTATCAATTGACTCCTCCATTCATGTTTTGACGCTTATAATTATAATAAAGTAAGTGATGAAGCATTTCAATCAGGATTCGTTAGTGCCAAAAAATAAATGAATTTTTCAATTTCAAACGTACAAAACAGTTATCCTTTGATGTACTAATCATTTACAAAGCATTCAGTGCTTTGTGCAAAATTCTATACCAAAATATACATGCTAGGTGTTTTTTATAAAAAACTTCTCTGGAAAAAGAAATAAATTACGATCAGAGGGAGGGTATTGATTCGATCGACATGAATCGATCAAAAAATGAAAACATGAATCGATCGACACCGATTCGATCGACAAATTGTTAAAAAACCGGTGTCGATTCGATCGATATGAATCGATCGAAAAATGAAAATGTGAATCGATCGACGTGAATCGATTGACACCGATTCGATCAACAGATAATTTTAAAAAACCGGTATCGATTCGATCAACATGAATGGATCGAAAAATGAAAACGTGAATCCATCAACATGAATCGATCGACACCGATTCGATCGACAAATTTTTAAAAACCGGTGTTGATTCGATCGACATGAATCGATCGAAAAATGAAAACATGAATCGATCGACACCGATTCGATCGACAGTTAATTTTAGAACACCCGTATTGATTCGATCGACATTCATGTCGATCGAATCGGTGTCGATCGATTCATGTCGATCGAATCGACACCGGTCTTTTATTTATTTGTCCATCGAATCGAGACCTGTCTTTTATAAATTTGTCGATCGACATGAATCGATCGATTCACATTTTAATTTTTGCATCGATTCATGTCGATCAAATCGACACCAGTTTTTTAACAATTTGTCGATCGATTCATGTCGATCAATTCACGTTTTCATTTTTTGATCGATTCATGTCGATCGAATCCATACCCTCCCAATCAGAGAATCGAACATCCCTAGTTTATAACTTGTTGTTTTTAATGCCTATCATAGATGGATAAAATATTACCTTTGTTAATAAACTCTTCAATGTTTTCTTCTGCTGTCAAATGCTTTTGAGAACTTTCATCAAGTTCGTCACTCACTTTGACAAGCTCACTTGATTCATTGGCCAAGTATTCGACAGCTAAAGCGAACAACTCTGCAACTTTTTCAGCATGACCAGATCCGACGGTAGAAAAACTGTGGACCCAGGTCGCAAGCTCGTGTTCATCACCATTAACAAGCCTTGAATTTATCATTAACTTGTAGAACAATTGCTTTGCCTCTAAATTTTTTTCAGAAATCATTATTACGATCACTCGCTGCAAGCCATGGCGGAATTCAACCTGGTGGTAAAAGAGTTGATAACAGTCATCATTGAACTAAGAGATGTATTCTACAACAAATTTTGGCCTGACTAAAAAATTTCACTGATTTTCCTTCTGATTGATGCAAAAATTAACAATGACAGAAACTGCAGCTGTGCTAAGGGGAAACCTGAATTTTTAATCAATTTTGCAACCTTGGATTGCGGTGTTACGTACCTTTGTCTCGAAAACGATGAATTGTCATATTAAAATGCAACTTGACTCCCTCTATTAGACAGAATGTCTACTAAAACTGGCTGGCAAAAATCCATACGTACTTTCACAGTACTAAATCAGTACTTCTACAGTTCTTTCCCGAAAAAAATCAGTACTCATTAGAAAAATTTAGTGCTTTTTCAATAGCCTCAAAAAAATTCATGCGCAAATCATGGCAAAAATGATGTGGCCACAAATTTTAAAGCTCATGGCTTGAACATCAACTAGCTTCAAAATTGCGATCCAAGGGGCAAATATAATATTGTACTGAGAATTGATTTGTAGGGGTTACATAAATTCCAGACTGTCTTTAAAAACATGCGTGGCATGAGGAGCAAAATTTCCGTAATTTTTCAGTACTTTCAAACAGCCCTCAAAAAATGTGTACAGTCTCCGAACTTTCCGGACAAGTGGACACTTTGATTAGAATGAAAGTAAAGAGAGCCTTTTGCGCTTTTCTCTTCAAAATATTTGAGGATGTGTTCCATCAGAAAATTAAATTCATATTTTATGATCCAGTTTTATAAAGTCGCTCTTCTGTAAAAACTTGGGAGCACTAAAGTTCTGCCTCTTGAGTCTAAAATAGATGTGAATGTAATACTAAAGTTGATCGAAAAGTAAAACCTCTATACCAATGAAAATGCTTAGATATTAAATATCATGATCGATTAATGAAATAAAAGTAGATTGATAGGTAAAAAATCAGAGTTTACACTTGAATAATTGAAAAAAAGAATATCATTAAAAAATACCTGATTGACATCGATCTTGTTGAGGTAAATCAGCAAAGAAAACACCTTCAGGAAAGGAGCAGCAGAGAAAAAGAGACATGAATCGTAAGAAACCTCCGCAAAGTGTTGGCGTATCTTATCCGCAAATGAAGATGAAAGATCAGAGAACAGTATTAAAAGTTCAGCTAAGGATGAAAGGTACATTTCTTCGGTTAACTTTCTACCATCTTCAGCTATAACAGTTCGAAAATCAATTTCTTTCGTCCAAATAGAGCTAAGTAGTTCTGCTGAAGCTACATTCTGGAACAATTGAATACAAGAAAGAATATAGAAATATTTTTAAAGGCGGGAAAAATCAGAGCAGATGAAACTAATTTTGGCGATTGCTTGAGCATGAAGAATAATTCGGCTGCAAAGGATAAAGAACCGAGTGACAGTTATTGAACAAATTAAGTTAAGGATAGTTTTAGTTTTTCTGGGAAAATATTCTTCTTTGCCTAAAATCTGATGCTCATATAAAAATTTGAGGGTGGAAGAGTTGACTTGAAGTCTCTTTTCTATACTGAGCTTCGTGAGATAAAACTTAGAACTCATTTTTCTCCAATTCCTTGACCTTGACACTTAATTCCTTTTCGCTAAATACTGTCCAATTGAAGAGTGTCACACATGAGGAGGTTAAGAGAATATTTAATAATCTCTTAAAACAAAATTTTCAGATTGAAAAATGCATAAAAGCTTGGGACAGGAATGAGCTCAATACTTGAATCTTGAGGCTCAGACCCTCTGGCACAAACTTCACTGATGATGACTGAAATTGAAATTGTTTAAAAGTTTCATCCAACTTTTTCATACATTATACCTGTATTGGGAAAAATATTGTAAAGGTTTCATGAAACCCAGCATTTAAAAAATTTCATTTTAGCCAGGACTTCAATTTTGTCTACAATTAATTGATGATTTCCAAGATAAAACAAGGTCTAAGACTATTCAAATTAGAGACCAAAGGCACTCCATATACTTGGCGTACAAAAAGCCTGAGGCAAAGCGACAGTGAAACTGCAAAAATGCTGTCTTCTTTTCAGTGTTTTAAACTTCAAGCTCCTATTTTATTTTGTTAAAGAGGAACAGACCAACATCATGGCTAGAAATTTCCTCTGAATATTCTTCACACACAGAAAAGAAAATCACAAAAGTTTTTAGGATATGACGGTGCGTAGGTTTTCATTTAAAAAATAAAGTACGACACAAAGTCTACAACTTCGAACACTGAGAGACACCTTTCTGCAGTTTGACTGACAAAAGTCTATCGAGTAGGACTACTTTTACTTACCTTCTGAATGTAATTAGTAAAGTGATTGCTGATGTTACGAGTTCCATGTCGGTTGGAATGTAACTCAATGTATTCATTTAGCTTCTTCATACAAGCGATGAGAAAATTTATAGTTGCATAGCATAACATAGTATCACTGCTGTCGAGGGCGTCCTTAATCGAGCTGCATAAGCATTGAGGTAAACACAACTTCAGAGTTACTTCAGGGTAGTTCTCTAACCGAAGGCTGTTTCCATAGCATTTTGAGTTTTCTACGATCTATGAAAAAGGAAATTGAAAATTTGTACACAATTACTTTCAAAAGATAATGAAACATTTGTGCAATACAAAATAAAAAATAGCAAAATTATTAAAATTGAAAAGTTCGGAGGCACAGTGTTGTATACACTGTCTTTCCTCAGGGGACCTCTTAATTATGGTTAAAACTGTGATTAAGAGAGATTTAAAAAAGCCCTGTAAATGCCCTAGCAATTTGAAATAGCAAATTTTTGCGAACCTTCAGTAAAATGGAATATTAGGACTGAGGAAAAGGATCCTCACAAGGGATTACAATAATTTGCTGCTAAAAAATATAGAATACCAAAGAAATTTTTACAAAACTCCATTTGTGAAAAATTTTGGATTTAACTTTTTGCATCATTTCTTAAATGAATTATTTTTCTAGTGAGAAAGTATTCTTGGATTTGAATCATTCCAAATAACCTCCACCAGGTGTAATTAATCCTAAGACAAGGGGAACAATCCCTTTCAAGTTGTGCATTGGTAAAGTTTTGATCCTTACTTCACTCTTCAGTTCTTCAATTAATTATCATTCAAGTGAGAAAGTATACAAAATGATTGCGGTCATGAGACACTTTGTTCGAGGTTTTTGCCAACGTGCGTTAAAGATTCAACATAAAGCTGAAAATCTCAATACAGAGGGAAAAAGCTCATTTGAGCACAGTTTTCCCTCAAAGAGATATGCTGTTTGGTGCAACACTAGTTACGTCCATTAAGGAAGACAACTGGGTAGACGTAACTGGAGTTGAACCAAACAGCATACCTCTTTGAGGGAAAACTGTGCTCGAATGAGCTTTTCCCCTCTGTATTGAGATTTTCAGCTTTATGCTGAATTTTTAACACACGTTGACAAAAAACTCCGACGCACTGAGAAAGTATATTGGCAAAATTGAATTTTTTTGAGCGGCCATTGCCAGATTCAATTAACCCCAAAACAAAAGGAACTATGAAAGGGGAAATATTACCCGTTCTTTGTAAATCCTTCAGATTGATGAAGCCGAAATATTTTTTATGTACTGCAGACGGAGATAACATATAAACAAATTTAAAAAACTATAAGAATGACTCACCTGATGCACTATTTTAATAAGTAGTGACACTTGTGTTGATGAAACAGAGACTTTGTGGAAAACCGTTTCTAGTAAATTTGGCGAGACAGTGAGGGTTTTGGTAAGGAGATTCGCTTGTAGTTCATCTGTCCATACATTATCCAATACCTGCAAATTTTTATCTGTGATATTACTTTTTGGGAAAAATAAATATAAACATTACTTTAATTATAGATTGATTATTGAGTACCCTCGTTTGTTATTAGTACTTGATGGTTCTATTTTTACTGCAAAATGAATTATTTCTTTCCGTTTAATGCCTTCAAAAAAATGTTCAAAACCGAAGCTATTTTATTGGCAGTTGCTTTGTTGTTGAGCGTAAGAATAAAATGTAAATAAAAACAAAAATCATTCCATAGAGATATAGAGATACTATTTCAGTGATCACTTTTAAGAATTTTTCAATTGTCATGTTGACAACATCCCCAGCATGATCTTAGAGCAAAATTAAATTTCGCTCCTAATACCCCCCCCCCCCCATTTTAGCTATTGCATAATTTTTCCCAGGTACAATCCATTCAATTGAGCCACTTGTACAGAGATTTTTGAATTTTTTTCTTGATGTAATGTTTGAGGAACTCTGAGGCCAAGTTCCGGAAATTTTTCAGAATTCTAAATCTTTCACAGAAGTATCAGATTATACATCGCTGGATTTTTCGCACCTTGAAACTCCCTCCCTTGGGTTTAAAGAAATGAGCAATGAAAGTAACATTGGTCAAACGAAAATAATTTTTCAGGACTGAGGCTTGGATCTAATGCTTGGTGCATTCTTCTTACTTATGACCGAGCAGGAACAAACCATCAAGATTCTTGTGGGTTAAACTCCGCAACACTGACAAAGTGATGAACGCTGTTGATAAGAATTCTTTTATTGGTCCCCTAAACCATTTCGATGTGCATTCAAAGTTATGAATAATAAATGGACTTACATATTTTGAAAGGTGTTTCTTGTGAAATTCATTCCCAGAGAAATAACACAGTGAATTGTACAAATTGTGTATATCCCCTCTCATAATGGAAAAAAATGAAAATATTCAAGGATTCTAAAGGGGTAGAAAACCCAGTGACTTGCGAATCCCAAGTGCAACTCGAACCTGAAAATTTCAACGAGACCGTGCATTATCTAATTGAAAGGATTACCTTATTTTTCAAAAAATTAATCAAATATCCATTGGTTTGATCAACAGCAGCTTTGAAAACTAAATCAGAGGTTACGATACCATACTGCTCAGAGGTGCACAAAAGTTCTAGGAATTCATGAGCTTTTGAACGAACCAATCCTTTTTCATTTTCGTCAACCTGCAAAAAAAAAATGGTTTAGTTTTTAAAACTGGACACACAAGTTGCTACTTTATTTAATTTGACATGAAGCACAATCAGTTGTTCTTGGGAGGCAAAAGGAAGAGATGTGTCAAAAATTTAGGGAAATGTTCCGGAAATTCTAAAATACATGCATAAAATTGTGTTAGAGCATTTATTTGTGATAAACTAATGAACCTTAAAAATTTCTGCCAAACATTGAAGGATTACCATGGAAGAAATAAAACTGGTGCTACTACCAATCAGGTGCCTTTCAAAAAAGCCGTTCTCCTTTTCTCTTCTCATCACAAGAAATCGGATTAAGTCCTGAGTTTGAAATTTCAGAGGAAGGAAAATTAAGGCTAGGTACTAAAGAGTGAAAAGGATCAACATTGTCTCTTTTGTCAGTTGAACTTGTAACAAGTAACAAATGACATTTTATAAGAGTTGTTGACCATTCACTCCGCTTCTACTATGATGAAACTGTCTTTAAGCGAACTCGTTCTTTTTTTTATTGGATTTCGCTTACTTCAAATACTCCAGTTTATAGGAAGGGAGACCTCAGAAACAAAAATAAGATAAAATACGCTTCCTTACGCGTGCGGGAAAGGATATTTGAACTCATTCACGGCAGGCGCAGTGATACAACTATTCGACCACGGGTGTAAGCCTGTTGCTGCCAGCCGGATTGAAGGCGCGCCACACTCCAGCAATTACTCGGGTCCCGTCCCGTGCGATCTCCCTGCCTGGCGCGGCGCTAAAATCGCCGCAAAGGGAGGACAGCACGCCATTTACCTTGACTCTCTGTCCCGTTTTTACCACAATTTGAGTGAAAGTGTATCCCTGAATTGTATCGATTCAGAATCTTGGATTGGGTTTATTAAATGAGGTATGAAACGAGCGAAAATATTACGACAAAATTTCCAGCGACTGAAAATCCGCGGAAATTCTTTAGAAAGACTGTATTTGCCTTTCGTGACAAGAATGATTAAAAATAAGACATTATGAGGTCTGTAACGTTGCAATTGGAGTTAAATACGCTACCCTACACGTGCAGGAAAGGAAATTAAAGCTCATTCACGGCAGGCACAGAGATACAACTATTCGACCACGGCTGTAAGCATGTTGCTGCCAGCCGGATTGAAGGCGCGCCACACTCCAGCAATTACTCGGGTCCCGTCCCGTGCGATCTTTCTACCTGGCACGCCACTAAAATCGCCGCAAAGGGAGGACTGCACGCCATTTACCTTGACTCTCTGTCCCGTTTTTACCACAATTTGAGTAAAAGTGTATCCCTGAATTGTATCGATTCAGAATCTTGGATTGGGTTTATTAAATTCATTTTTTTAAAATGAGGTATGAAACGAGCGAAAATATTGCGACAAAATTTCCGGCGACTGAAGGAAATCCGCGAAAATTCCTTAGAAAAACAGTATTTGCCTTTCGTAACAAGAATGATTAAAAATAAGACATTTGTTGAGGTCTGTAACGTTGCAATCGGAGCTAAATACGCTTCCCTACGCGTGCGGGAAAGGAAATTAAAGCTCATTCACGGCAGGCGCAGAGATACAACTATTCGACCACGGCTGTAAGCATGTTGCTGCCAGCCGGATTGAAGGCGCGCCACACTCCAGCAAATACTCGGGTCCCGTCCCGTGCGATATCCCTGCCTGGCGCGCCGCTAGACAAAATTTCCAGCAACAGAAGGAAATCCGCGGAAATTCCTTAGAAAAACAGTATTTGCCTTTCGTAACAAGAATGATTAAAAATAAGACATTTGTAGAGGTCTGTAACGTTGCAATCAGAGCATAATACGCTTCCCTACGCGTGCAGGAAAGGAAATTAAAGCTCATTTACGGCAGGCGCAGAGATACAACTATTCGACCACGGCTGTAAGCATGTTGCTGCCAGCCGGATTGAAGGCGCGCCACACTTCAGCAATTACTCGGGTCCCGTCCCGTGCGATCTCCCTGCCTGGCGCGCCGCTAAAATGAATGTGTAATAAGGTATGAAACGAGCGAAAATATCGCGTCAAAATTTCGGCAATTGATGATGATGCATGGAAATTCTTTAGAAAAGCTATGTTTCCCTTTCGTTACAAGAAAAATTAAAAATAAGACATTTGTTGAGGTCTGTAACGTTGCAATTGGAGCTAAGATATTAGTCCTACTACTTGTATAAGCGTTTAACAACAATTTTGCTTATAATCTTGAACAAAACCTAAATTACGACATTTTGAAGTTTCTACTTTTGAAAACATAATTTCAAGGAAACTCTAAAAGTTGAAGACTGTCACGTTCAGGGCTTGGATTGTCAAGTGAAAAGACAATTCAATGCTTCCCGTGGGAACAACAATGAACTAAACCATTATTGACTTCTTATTTGCGATGCTGAAGAGGAGTCTCCATCAAAACTTCAAATTCTGATAACTCCACCCAACTTGACAAAATCACTCCCCTGAAAAATTTTCTTCTTCTTGTAGAGGGGGGGGGGGGCTTTCCCAATAGACAGTCATGAATGAATGACAACTGATGAGTTAACCCAGCACATTGATAAGATAAAACATTTCTATCGGAGAAGAAAATAACTTAGAATAAACTTACTTCGCCAACCGGATCAAGTTTGGCTTTTTTGACTGTCTTGACAGGCTTAAAGAATTTTTTGAAACCAGGCGGGCCTTGCCATTTATATAACTCAGCTAAGTGGGCTAAAGTTGATGACTGAAAGGCGTTGAGCTTCAAATTATCAGCCAATTGCACTGTTTTGAGAAAGTTTTCAACAGTTGATAAAAACTTGACAACATCCTCGCATTCGTCAACAACCAGTCCCACAATGATAGTATTGAACATATCTTGGGAAAGAAAAGAATAAATTGTTAGGAATTGATTTCAAATAATAGAAAAAATAACACATTTAACAAGGATTTGAAACCTGAGCATTTAAACAGCGTTCTGAAGTACTTACAGATAGTTTGACAATAGTGATTTTCTTATGCTAACAATTTCTTTAACTATTCCTGAGAATACATGTTTTTTACTATCGTACATAGGAAATTCTACTTTTAATAGATTCAATCACTTATTTATATTTTTTTAAATTTTTTTTTTCACATCTTAAAGTGGATTATGGTTCCTTACAAAGACTTTTCAAATAATAATTGAGATAAAAGTATATCAGTTAAAAATGACTTTTAGAGGTAATAGTTTGAGTTGCTGACACTTTACACTGAAAATTATAGTGCAAAAGCTTCAAAGCTTCAGAAAATACAAGCTGATCACAGCTCACTGAAGTAAACCTGCTAACCAGCCTGAGGGCTTCAGTCTTATAATCTCTCCGCCCTAGTGATGCAACTCGGTTTTCAAGCCACTTCTCTTTGCCTAAAAACTAGAAGGAATAAGAAAAGAGAGTAAGAGGGGAGGAAGAAGGGGAGATAGGGATTCCGCACTTTTTTTCTTCAAAGGAGAACCAACTCTCCAATTTTGGCAGTTTTCAGAAGCAACTTTTTTGGAAAATAGTGATTTGTGATACAACTTGAGTGGATGTTATTTTCAGTCTCAGGGAGTTTGAAGGTAGGCTATAGGGTTTTTTTTTTTAAATTTATGATGGATGTTGTTGTAATCTATAGAAACAATAGCTTTATAAGAAAATATAATAGATGCAAAAATCTTAGGATGAGAAAAAAGGAAAGAGAAGATTAATTATCAAAACTTACTTTTTGGTTTGCTAACAAGAAGGGAAAACAAAGCTGAGCTATTCTTTCGGATAAAACTCAGAATGAATTCTATAAAAAATGGCCGCACTTTTTGATTGGACGCTAAGTTGTCCATCGTGTCCCCTGTTATTTGAAGTTCCAAAAGAATCTCTTTTGCAAGATCATAATTTATAGTTACGATTGCTGAAAAAAAAAAATTAATTTTTACTAAATGAAAAACAGAAAACCCACAGAGGATTTAAAAAAAGAGACCAGAATGTGAAAGAATACCTACTTGGAAATTTGGTAAGTGCAGTGCTCAAGATTTAAAAGCTGAGATATTTCAAATTTTCCGCACATGCAATGCCACTCAGACTAAGGAATAAGCTGATTGAACCAATCCACTGTACTTAAGATGAATCATTGTGCCACGGAATCGTAAGGCTTAAGCATAGGAATAAGCAAAAAACAATAAGATCTGTCCAAACGCCGAGTTTGACATTCAATATTAACAGAGATATTGCCTATTGCCTTCCAAGAACACAGTTCATATTGTCGCACTTCACAATAGTACACATCATAAATAAATCAGCAAGGACTCATAAGGGCAGAAGTCCAATTTTTCAAACTCATATTATGTGTGCAATTTTTTTTGCTCTTCTCACATAAACTTCCCATTCCTGTGTGTTCATCACTAGCATCCCAAGAAACAGACTACTGCCGCTTTCTTGGGTAATTTAGTAAGAACAATCGGAGCGTTCAAAAATGCAATAAAAAAAATGGTTTTGAAAAACGGACTTCCAACTTCTGCACTTTTTAAAAGTACTGTTTCAAATGAAAAATATTAAACAAAAAAAAAGATAACTTGTGATTTTGATGGCAACCAATGAATACATACCGGTTAGAAGTTTCAGAGCAATCACTGAAAATTTTTTATCACTGCTCAAAAGTTTTTCAATTATCTTTAGATGACTGGATACTAGTTCTTGACTCACTTCAATGGCATCTTGCTCCAGATTTGGCAGGTCTGACTGAGATCTGAGATGATAAAAGACAATATTAAACTAGGGGAAATTAAGAGCATACAAATTTTAAGAAAGCACTCAAAATAAAGTAAACCGCAAGATTCTCAATTTTGCTAGGAACAATTTTGAGCACTCAGTTACAACCTAAATCCATTGCAACTCTGCAACAGCTGTAACTCTAAAGAGAGTACTCAATCCATCCTCAGGTGTTGTCTACAAGAATAGAGGGACTGTAAATATATTTCTATGACGTCACTCAAGTGGATGAAACTCGGCCACAGTTTAACATGTGTTCTAATGGAAGAAAAGATGATGCATGTTCATTTCGTGCCAATAACTTGTCAGGGTTTGGTCTCCCGCCCAACACGAAATATTGCAGCAATATTGCAGCAATATTGTCAATATTGAAACAATATTGTCATGTAAATATTTCCTTAAATACACTGCAGAAATATGTTGACAATATTGCTAAAATATTTCATGACAATATTGTAACAATATATTTATAAAAATGTTTTAAATATATTTACAAAATATATTTATGTAATTACTTTTAAAACAGTTTGTAAAATATATTTACAAAATATTTTAAAATTATTTTGGAAATATTAGTTTAAAAATATTTGTTTAATATTATGTTAAAAATATTTTATACATATTTTTGTAATATTTAAAAATTAATTGCTAAAATGGCAAAAAATGGTTTGCGATTTCTGCAATTTGCTTTTTTTGCTAAAATGCCCACCCTCGTGGCGAGAACGACAAAACAATTTGCAAAAGTGGTAATTTTATTGTGCGAAAATGGCACTATACTTTTGCGAAATTAACATTACTAGTTTATGCTCTTATGGCTAACATTTTTGCTAGATTTTCAAAATGTTTGCCAAATTAGCGTATGGTTTTGCTCTGTTTACCAATTATTTTGCGGAACTTACTAAAATCAATCGCTAGAAAAAAGAAAGGGGGGGGGGGGAGAAAAGACAAAAAGAAGGGAAAAAAATAAATAACATAACATAAATACATCGACATAAATTCAAACTAGGAAAAAGCTCAAATAATTAAAACTGGAAAAAGACGCAATTATAAAAAACAGTAATTTGGTAAAGAAAAAAATGAGAGAGAGTTAAAAAAAACGAAAATTTGTAATACATGAATAGGAATATGTTGAGTACAATTAATAAAGAATTTGAAACACAAATTACAGGATGAAATAAAAAATAATAAATAAATAATAAATAATAAATTCTGGTAAAATATTATAAGAATCCGTCAATAAACAAACATATTACGGACTCAGAGGCCTGCGATAGTTAAGAGATTGAATTTACGGGCCCATCTACATCAAGCCTGGCTGGTCTGGTGGTAAAGTACTGGACTTCGGATATCAACTCCACCCCGAGGCGTAGGTTCTAATCCCGACTAGGACGGCGCGGATTTTAAGGTCAGTAACATCTCTACTATCCACAACCTGGACGCATGTGTACATTAGAAAGAAAATTAGTACCAAAGACGTCTCCTAGAGTGCGCGCATACGGATATGGAATATGATAACCTCATCGCAAGTAAATATTTTTAAAATATATTATCAATATTACCTTGACAATATTGCTGCAATATTTTCAGGGGGGCGGACAACAAACTATTGCAGCAATATTATTTCGATATTGTTAAAATATTGTTAAAATGTTTTTGACAATATTTCAGCAATATTTTTAAAATATTTCCGTGTTGGGCGGGCTGTGGGAAAAATTCATAAAAACATTTTCGAAAGAGGATAAAATTCCACTTCGGAATGCTGACTAGCCTGTGAATGACATTTTCTGATAATTGAGGAGATTAAGCTGAATCTGAAAATCATTACTCCACTAAGATTTAAATGCGCTGCTCATGCAACTTTCGCCAATCAAGGGCCACTCTGATTGGTTGATGCAGTCAGCGACTGCCTTACCGATGCTCCAATGACCCACAGATAAATATTGTTTCCCGTAAAAATCCACTGGTTTGACCGATTAGAAAAACCGAGTAGTTATGGCCTCGCCATTCTTTGAGGCAACGCCTATAGAGCACATAGAGTCATAATGTAAGTGGGAGGGCTGGGACCTCTTTAAAGCATTGTCCAATTCCCAAATTCCATGACTCCTGTGTCACGCTAGGTAACTTTGTCGATGCATAATCGATTGTTTGCGATATACGGGAGCCCGGCCATACAATGTAAACAAAATGGATAGGAATCACCACATATTCTACATCACCATTCTGGATGAAAAATGTAGGTTTCAAACAAGTGACCGAAGTTCGGCGCACACCGCACTAGGAACTCGTCGTCCAGAACATAGTCCTAGCTCTCCCATTCACTTTGTGACTCTGTGTGCTTTATGGCAACGCCGTAGCTTATCTTCATCAACGGACAAGGTGGACCTTTTAAAGTTGTACCGATCAAATGCTCGTTCATGCTGACAAGTGACAGCTATGGAGGAAAATTGAAATAAAACGACGAATTTTTAAGGGACAGTCTCAATATAAAAAGAATGACTACATCTGAGGAAATATAGGAAGAATTACCGAACGATGAAAGGAGTGACAGCTGACAAAACGAGACCCGCGTCTTGCACCTTCTGAGCGACTTCTTCATCTTGTAACACTTGGATGAATTTGCGGAAGTAATTGCCTTTATTGCAGAATTTTTGCACTGCATCCTGAGTTTCATCTTCAAGATCCTCGACAAATTTTTGCACGTCTGATAACTTAAACATTGTCACTGATAAACGATAAAAACACTGAGGGAGGACTAAGGGATAAGGTTACCAGAGAGCTACAATAAACTAGAACTCGGCTCTTGACGATTCTGTAAGTTTACGTAGCAAATTTTTCATTCCTCCACTTCACATCCTTACTTATTACAATATGAAAAGAATTAAATAAGTATTGATAGATTAGATTCTCTTCGGCATGCGTTTAGGCAATACCATCTGATGGTATTGGTTTAGGACGAGCGAGCACATGGACACGCGATGCTTCAGATGAGTGATGGATTTCGAACGTTTTCTTTTTTAGAATTGCCAGTTGTCTGATTTTAATTGCATTATTTATAATGTTTATAATGCAAAAATTATTATTCGCTATTTTGATTTTGACTTGGCAATCATGCAAGTGTTATTCTCCATGTTGTTTCTTACAACAACAACATGCAACAACAACAAGTCATAAGTCAACATTTCAAGAAATGTCAAAAAACTGAAGTGAAAATGTGTTGTAAATTTCGATAAATTGTAAGTGATTCATAAAAATTGTTTCAATTTTTTATAATTAATGCCTACAATGATGTGTTTTTTATACATCCCGTGAGAACCGGCAATCAATGACTGCTCTCAAGAATCCTTGCAGCTTGCCTCCATCTAACAACTGATGCCCCACGATGAAACGATCAAGGTCTCGATCACCGTTAAACCATCCTCCACATTCAAAACACAATTGGTATGCATTGTTCAACGTTTCAATTTTTATCTTAGTTATTCCTGTCAAGACAGGAAGCAGGCTTTAAGCTCCACCATTACCTACGAGAATGGAGAGGCCGTAACTAGTCAGTTTTGCGACGTCAAGCTAGTAGATATTTACCGAAAACAACAAGCATCTCCGGGTCATCGGTGCATCGATGAGTAAGGCAGTCGCTGCGTGGACCAATCAGAGTGGCCCTCGATCGGCCGAAGTTGCGTGAGCGGCCCGTTTGAATCGGAGCAGAGTATGATTTTCAGTATTACGCTTTCATTTCCTCGATTTTTAGACAATGTCACAGGGTCAGTTAGTTTTCTCAAGTGAAATTTCATCCTCTTTCGAAAAGTTTCTTATGAAATTTTGCGTCAGATCAACCCTGAAAAAGATATCTGCAAGAAATCATCGCGCGGCAAGCGTTCTCCCATAAGAGCGCGTGTTAAACTGCGGCTGAGTTTCATCTACTAGTGTGACGTCACAGAATCGTAGTTACAGCCTCTCCATTCTCGTAGGCAACGGCTCCACTAAATGTTGTAAGGGTCACTAGCTTTACCGCACACTCATCTGGAGTTCATCAGTCAGTTTCACATGTAGTCAGTTGCCATCATAGGAGATGCGCTGTTGATTTTAGTGGGAATCGACGTTGAAAATTGCAAAATGATTTAATAGAAGTTTCCAAGGAATCAATATTCTGTTGCCATCTTAGGCCTACACGTTAATAAGGCGTTTCAACTGACACACAGCAAGACAAAGCCAGTATTTCAGAAGCATTGTTACAATTAAAGTCCTTACTGCAACCACTGAGTTATTCAATGCGCTGCTGAGTCTGCGAAAGTGTTGTTAAACGTTCGTTGCAGTTATCTGATGACCTGTCATTTCGAACGTAAACAAAAGCCGCATCTTGTCTGTGAAATTGGTCAGCGCTTCGAAAGGTCTAAGGCCCGCAGAGTTGCTGGCCAATTTCTCTGACAAGATAGTGGCTTTTCTTTACTAACAAGTATATGTCATTGCTAAGCGGATAACTAAAAATAGTGGACTGACGTTATTTCCCTGACTTCCATCATTAACTTTAACAATGTATCTTTCAGTAGCCCTAGGAGGTCCGAAGATTGTTAAGCTACTTGATGGACAACTACTCTTCTGTGCCCAGGAAAAATACTGTAAGAACCTTCGGGTGTTGCCAAATTTCCTGTGATTAAATACTAATTAACCGGGAAAGTTGTGAATATTTTTCTTCCAATTTTTCAGACAGTATTTTTTTGCACTTTGATCTGAAGTATCTGACAATATCAAGAAGAAATATGCATAACTTCCTTTCAAAATAAACGTTTTATCTGAGAAAATTTGGCAACTCTCAAATGTTCGTACGGCATTTTCCATTAGCCTGGCAGCACTGGTCACCAGAGTTGGGCGTTAATAATTCGGCAATTTTAAATTGGTGCGGCAACGGTGACACTGACTAGACGCTCGGTCCCCAGAATTCTCTTCCTGATAAGATAGATCAATAGTCAAATTACTCGTCCAATTGACGCCTGATCGGACGTTTTTGATTGACCAGATTTTTCCCAAATAATTTTTTCTCAGCTCTGCTGGTCATCCATGACAGATAGCATATCGTCAACCAGCATTTATCAAGGCTCCTCTAGGAACACCAGATAACTTGATGGGCAGTTAGATGAGATTAACCATGCATATCAGGTAAAGAATGAAGGAATTTGATGTATCCTACTTGAGCCAGTAACTTTTGGATCACTGATAAGACCCACTGAAGTTGCATCACTGTAGAAGTAACAGGGATTGCTGAGTGATACTTAAAGCTGTATTTAATGCCTTTATCATTTCAGGAATGCAAATGCTCACAAATGGCATGCCGGTGCTGTCGCAGAGGAAGAATGTTCCTCAGATAGCAGAAATAGTTCCAGAAACTCTCACAGGAGAAGTCAGGGTGATAGTAATTGCATCAAGTGAGTAATTTTTTTGCAGGTTCTCCGCCAAATTAATAATGGACCATTGAGAAAGTGCCAATGTAAGCATTCTGATTTGTATTTCCCCTTCAAAATTCCCTGTAGAAAACGATCCAAGCAACACAATTTGCTGAAGAACTCTTAACACTGATATTATTAATGTCTTTGTGTAGCACTGTTTAAGAAAAAATTGAATTTCTCGCCCACAAGAAAAACCAGAGCCCATGTAAACCACAAAAAGTACTACAACAGGTTTGTCAAGCTTCCCAAGCAAGCAGTGTTTCCTGCAGGCCCTGTGCTGTTCAAAAAGTAAGCCGTGTTCAACAGCCAAGCCAAAGCACAGAGATTAAGGTTGCCATATTTTCATACTGCGGAGACTGATAGACACATTAGTGCACACATTTAGTATACGATTTAACTCAAGTAGATCTTGGTTTTTTATGAGCAAAAAGTTTGGTGAACCCTGCAAGAACCATTGCCACATTAAATAATTTTGAGAAATTCAGAATTGATCTATGACTAGTTTGCATAATTGTTGTTGCCACCATCAATTACAAGATACTGCCCTGTGGTGTCAACATTTGTTTTCTTTATACTGAGTCTTATCAATTCATGCATTTCAAAACATCACATTTCTTTTAATATTTATATTTCAGGGTCAAATTTTTCACAAAATATTCATAATTATTTCCATCATGCATATCTATCAGGGCATAGTATGCTTCAAAGTTAGCTGTCCTGGACTCGGCCATTATTCCCACATTACTGGCAAATATTTAGGCTCCATCCATCATACTGTGCCTAGTATTACATATTTTCATGTCACAGCATACTGAAGAACAGTGGAACATGTCTATATCATACACTCATAATTTTTTGGTATACTCACAGCAAAAGTTTTAAAAAAAATAAGCCTTCTTCTCTCTTTCCCCAGCATTCCAAGTAGCCACAACACTGAAAGACATCGACGATCAGGCTCTTGCGATACTGGTGATCATAGACCTCAACGATCAGGTTCTTTTGACACCAGTGAACATAGATTGAGACGAATCAGCAATCGTTGGAAATGGGAAGATAGGAAAGAAGAACTTCGCAGAATTCGCGTGGTGATCAAACGGAATACAGTGCATGAGCCAGACAACTCTCCTATCGATAGATCGGTAAATGTTGAAGAAGTGGTAATTCCAAGACATCCAGGTATGTCCTCTCTGAAGCTGTCTCAAGAATCCTCAGAAGAATATTCATCCAAGTCTCTTACCTTGGGAAGAACATTTTTTAATGAAATGAATAGCCCTCTCTCGTGGGCTATACCTATCAGCTTAATCTATTCACTTTTTTGGAGAGTAAATCAAACCAAGAAACTCACTGCCGATGCAAAAACTAATGCCAATAAAACGATTTCTAAGTGTGACAAATATCAACTCAATGTAAAATTCTGATTGATGTCGTCATTCTTTGAAGATGTAAAAATGTTCATGAAACAAGAGATTTCATGGAGGGGAAGGGTAATTGTCTTTCAGAAGTCTCATTCTTTATTTACTGAATTTAGATCTTTCGAAGTTTTACTGAAGCACTTAGTCTGGCAAAACTAATTAATTTTATGTGACAGTGCAAGTTTTTAATTCACTTTCCCCAAAGCCTGATAAGCTTTTTCAAGTCAAATATTTGCACCTGCTGTGCTTATCGTAACATCTCAAACTTTGCTGTAAAACAAAAACGACACTGCACAAGTCGATTTATAAATTTGCCGGCATAAGAGTCACACGTTATTTAATGTATAGAAAAGCCTATAAATTGCAGATAATCTGTGTGTACCACAGCTGTAACTGCCGCAACCTTGAAACTCTTTTAGAAAGTGAAAAAGTTTCATTTCAAAGATGAACATTCAAACTTGCCCATAGATCTCTTCAAGCTGCGATCCTGCTCTTGCTTGTTGCCAACTTTCAATCTGCAATACAGGTAGATGCTCTGTATTGAGCTTTTTTCTATACTAATAACTGTGTGGTTTTTGTGCCCGCCTGATAATTATAAATGCTCGTGCAATATTATGTGTCCTATTTCTATATTTTATCCTTGATCCAAAATGAGGGAAATCGTATATGTTTTCTTCAAGTCTAATCAGTATTTTTCTTCCAGCATTTCTGCCTTTTTTTTTTTTTTTTTTTTTTTTTAAGATTTTATTGTCTCAAAAGTAGTTTTTCTGTCTTTTATCATCTGAATTTAAATTTCTTTTCACGTAATTAGAACTTTGCAAAGTTTTAAACAAGTACAATCTACAAACAACTACAGATCAATATTAAGATCTTTCATTATTTAGACTTTTGTACAATCTCATTATTAGTTTTTCCTCAATATCAAGGAACATCTTATTTTCCCATTCTTAATGCTATAAATTAATCAAATATATCTAGTCATTGAATTTCGTAGCTACTCAAAATCCTAGATGTGATGATGTTCCTCTCAACCAATCAAGTTTAAATATTGGTTACTCAATTTGACATTTTTTCTGTAAGATAAAATACTGCTTGAAGCATAGAAGACACAGGCAAGTAACTGTGAAGAATCAACATTAAAAGAAGAAGAAGAAGAAGATAGCGATGAAGAAGAAGAAGATGAAGAATATAGCGATGAAGAAGAAGATGATGAAGCAAAAAAAAATGAATGAAGATCAAACCAGCAATTGATAACCAGCTTTTAAGTTTTTTCAGAATAAGGTAAGGTTATTCTCTCACTACATATATTCAGCTGCAACTTCTTTACTTTTTAAAAATTCACAGATATGGAATGAGTCTATCATAAGTTTTAATTCCACTTTTAAATCCTTTTTCCAATCCTTGTTACACGTAAGAGAGAAAGTTAATTCTGTTTTTAACCAAGATTTTAACTATATTTCACCTAAGAATTTTGTTTCAATAAGTATTGATATTACTTACATTCATTCCAATTTTTCTAAAGTTTCTGGTTATCAGTCTCTAATTTTACTCACAGAGGATGGCAAGATTATTTCTCTCACTAAGTTCTGAATTCTTTAATTTCTGAAAAGATTATAATTAACAAGTCAATTATATTTTCTGGGCTCTTTCCCATCCTATTTTTTTTTCAAATGAAAAAAAGTATTTTCATCCTTTATAGATTACCAATTCAGTAAGAAAGTAAATTTTCCTCTGAAATAATTTTCAAGTCACCATTTATATTGCGCACTAATATTTCTTACTTTTGTGCACATTTTCCCTAAATTTCAGTTAAAGGTCAGTGAAGTCCAAGAAAATTTAAGAAATTGAATTATTTCGTTAAAACTCTAAGACTTGAATGTACTTTTTTTTCGTACACCAATGATAGTCCTTTTTATCTTGCCTCCTCTGCTTTTAGTGATCTGGAGTTTCCATTACATTTTTTAAAAATTTAAAAAATTTTGAATTCTAAATCTAATCAATTCTTTGTCCATTCCTAAGATTAATTCTTCCATAAAATTATTTCAATTATTCTCTCACAAAAAAAGTCAATTAGAATAAAAAGCTGGCTGATAAACACTCTTCAAGACTACCCTCTGGAAGCTGACTTCATGAAGAACCAATCACGGATACATTTTCTATGTGCACAAAGTCCTAACTATGAGCATTCCTATACATTTTTCAACTTTCTTATCCGTAAACTCACTGACTTTAAGATAGTATTACGTTCTCTTTTGTATCAAAAATTCACCTCTAAATTTTTTAGATTTTGTATGATTTAATAATGAAAATTCATTCATTACTTTTGAAAATCTAATTAGTAACTTTCTTTAAGCAAAATCTTTCGATCAGCTAATTATTTTTGCAAATGAATCAAGTTTTAGATTCATCTTTTCACAACTTTTTGTTCTTATTTTTGGTTGGATTTTAAATATTTTGATTATTTTAAAAGTAATTTGATCAATATTTGTTTCTTTTAGTCCGTATCGAATTTATTTGACATCCAAGGATCAGTTTTTTTTAAAAAAAAAAAAAAAAAAAAAACATCCTTTTAATTTGTCAGTGCTCTGTTCTTTTTCAATTGACATGCAATAAAATAATTTCCTTTAATTTTTTTGGAATTAACCATTTAATTTGCATATTAACTTTTATCATCATCTCTGTGAAAACTTTAATATCTGTCTGATGAAGTAAGATTTTTGCAAAATCACTAAAGTTTAATCCATTGAAGTGAAGCTCATAGTTAGGCAAGAAGATTTACGCAATCACCGGATGAAGATACTGAAAATAATATCCACTGTAATCCCCATGTATGTGTGTGGATGCTGTGTGCAGGAAAGAGGAGGATAGAGTGTGTGAATATGTATGAGCTCGTCTGCTTTGATTTTCACCAACGAGTATGTTGGATTCGGAATTTTCTAAAAATATTATTGAACAAAAAAATTGTTTTAACTCAAGGGGCCTTTTCTTTTAAATTGGGCAGAATGTTCTTTTAGAATGTTTTTTTAGCTGTGTTCTTTTTGAAGTCTCAAATAAATTTTATCAATTAAGCAGCTCAGTCAGTCTAGTAGTACATTTGGTCTGCAATTTTAAAGAAAAATAGATTTTCTGCGCAATATGCCAAAAAAAAAAAAAATAAAATAAAAATAAGTAAATAAAAGGAATATGCAGTTTTCTTGTGAAAAAAGATAAGTTCTTTACTTCTTTCTCCTCAGTCATATTTTCATTTCCTCAAAATTAATTTAAATTTTCTGGATTAAAATTTTGAAGTAGACTGATTTGAAAATGCGTTTACTTCAACATGAATTTTATCTTCACTTCTAATCTTTAAACAACTAACCTCATAAAATGCACTCTTACGTACACTCATGCAAGTGTAAAACTTGATGATCTGCCCCTGAAGCATCTGCAGTATTCATCAAAAGAAGTTATCCTGGAAAATCATCATTTAAGCAAGTGTGCTGGCTTTCATTCACTCGATACGAAATTTCAAGCATTTTTGTTTCTTTTAAACTAAAGCCCATGAAGAATTTTGTTAGTATTCGATGTTCTATTTGTATGAGTCAAATCAAATTTTAAAAAAGCGAAGAAAAAGATCTTATTAAGTACCATATTTCCAGTCTTCCAAATTTATAGTACCTTTCAGTAATTGAATCTGAAACCGGGCTTTAAGTCATCTTTTTCAGAAATGAATCTTAAAGTTATTTTGTTCCGATAAAAAATGTGAAATTAATAAGTAATTATAATAATACAATTTTCCCCAAGAAACTCTTGATTGTATTTTTTATCTTTTAAGTTACATTTTTCAAATTTTTATTGAACTGAGTAGTCAAATATAATTTTGATTCTGATATTAGATTTTTTTTCAAAATTTCTTTATTGAATTTTATATGAAGTCTATTATTTTTTGCAGCATTTCGTATTCAGTGACCAGCGACTTGTCATTTCTAAAATTTGTTCTGGTAAATTGTGTTCTCACTCTACTAAATTTTTTGTTCTCTATGTATTTTCATTTTTGTGAGAACCTATTCTAATCTCTCTTTTCGATTTGAATTTTGATCTGTAGGTGAGGGTTCTCATCCCATTTTCGAACGGGAAGACATAAATGCCAATGAAACGAGGACTGTAGGTAAGGCACTTTTTCATCTATGTCATTTACTGAAATTGAACTACTCAGCTATCAATACTACCTCTCAACGTTGGTTCCCAAGAACTGGGGAAATGTTTTCAGGATGCATAGTCCAAAAAATCTCAAGAATAATTTCTGTTCTTGGCTATTTTCCTGCAAGTATGATGAAATGTTCTTTTCTTCCTTACACACAGACCCTTACAGAGAAGTATCTTCTGAAATGTCTGGCAAGGTCTATTTTTTAAATTTTTGTGAGGAATAGAAATTTACAAAATCCATGAATTAATTTTTTCCAAGATTTTTTAACTCTGACGGATCTGCATCCAATCGGACCCTTTCCTTCTATGCATGAGTAAACGTCATTGTTATTCTTTTATTTCATTGCTAGCTTATTTAAATCAGGTCATCTCAGTTTATTCTTTCTTTTTACCAAACCTCTTCACTTTATTCAAATCTTTCCCCTCCTTTATATGCAGGGAAGGATCTTATCTCTGAGAGGCTATAGCAACAACGTAGCAACTAGTTATTCAATTCTCTCTCAATCATTATTTCATTATAGCAGCTTTTCTACCTAGTTTTTTCAATTTCTTTTGTCGGAAATTCTTTATTAGGGATTATCTCATCTGAGTGAATGTCGTATTTGTTGATATGCTGGATATATTCCACAAGTATTTTTCCTGCTGAAAATGCTATTCGTAGTTTCGCACTTTGCCTTATCACCTTGAATAATTTTACTTACTTTCAATATAATTTTATCGTTGAGGTTGAAGGTAGACAGCTAGAACTTTCAAAAACGGTTTTCTGTTTTTAACCAAAAAAAAAAAAAAAAAAAAAAAAAAAACATGCAGTGGTACCTGCTTAAGCTTCTATGCTTAAATAAATAACAAAATTTCCCTCCGTTAAAAATGCTCAAATGGCATAACTCAGATAAACAAGAGTTTATGTTCTCCAGCGAGTGTGAATTTTATTACATCAAAGGTCAATTGAAGAAATTAAATTTTGAAATTTACATTTGTGTGAAATGTAAAACTGATATTTTTGCAATGGATTACTTCTTGCTGCCTCTTTTTATTTTTTCCTCTTAAGTTTTTTATGAGAGACCATCGGTTAAAGAACTTCCTTTTCAAGAAGCAACTTGATTTTCCAATTTACTCCCCCATAAATATTTTACAACAGTCTAAACATTTCCGAAAACGTGCAGAAAATCAGGAAAAAAAGAAATAAAACAAGTACTAAATCTGTATCAGATTATTACCTATTTCCTATTTTCCAAAAAAATTCAAGCTGCCTAGTTTTACAAGAAAGTGTAGCAAAGAATGAAAAGACCTCAAATTCTTAAGATGCCTACCATAATATTTTAATATCTACTCAGGTCGGAAGCAGAAATTGCTATTATTTTGGACCAAAATCCATTTTACACAATTTACCTCTCTTAATTTTGAGTCAAATGGATCCATATTTTCTGTTGCTAGTTTTGGCTTATCAGAAATACATTTAAACCCTAGGCACGTCTTTTTTTTGTCACAATATGAACTTCTGCAAGAAATTATTCACTGTAACCAGACTTTGACTTTATTCAATACACAGACTATATTCCCTAACATTTTGAATATGTATCATTTAACTGAAAATCGTTCTCTTTTCATGTCCTCAAACAATTTCGCTAAATTTTGCTTGCTAAGTTTTTTTCAAACGTTTTTCGTATAATTTTCTTTTAACCTACAGTTTTTGGCACATGCCTGGTGTTTGAATGTTTTATCATCAAGTTTTGAATAATAATTTTAGTGAGTGGTCTCGCATTATACTTGAAAAACTCATTTTTAAAGAAGGATTCAGTTCAAGAACAGGCCCTGAAAATGCTTTTTAGGAGACCCCTCTTTTCGTTTGGTATAAAGAATGTTTTCTCTGAGCTCTAATTTAAACTCTCTTTGAAAAGAAAAATCACCCAAAAAACTCAAAAAGCAATTAAAGATTACCATTTAAAATATAAAAAGAGTAAGGGATATAAACAATACTGAAAAACATATTTCATGAAAATGAGCTTATGAAGATGATTAATTAATTATTCTGCAGTCTTGTATGAGTTGATCTGCCTTAAAAAATGGTATGTATAATTTCGTTTTCCAACACTAACTTTACACTCTAACTTAAATTAAGGCTTCTAATGATAAAGAGAGAGGAAGATACAGGCAAAGGTTTTAAAATTAAATGAAAATTTGAAAGTGTATCATGTCGGCCAAGCGACTTCAGCTGGTGCCATTCAAGAGAGTGTGCACAACTTCTGAGTGCCTTTTCCTTCATTTATATCTCTGGGAGTGGAGATTTTGTCCATAGTTTAGGAAATGTTAGCATATTTAACAGGAAAAAATCTAAGTGTTAAGGTTTGGATCAGAAGTCAAGGAATTTGATAATTTTGTAGTCAAGGAGGAGCAATAGAAGTCAAGGAATTGGAAAATGAAGGAATTATGGAGACCCAGGTCTCTATCTACCATGTCATAAACCTTCAATATTTTATTCTAATGCTGAAAATTCAATTCTATTCTGAATCATAACTGTTTTAAACCAATAATATGAGTTATTCAGAAATACTCACCTAAAATCTCAAGTCAAAATTCTCTCTGAGAAATTAAGTGAGGGCAGAAACTTCAAAATGTCACAAATCAAATATGTGTTTTCCTCGATTCACTTTTATATGTATGCACTCAGTCTTCAAGTCAGGAAAATATAACTGTTGCCTACTTTAGCAAAAACTTTTAGATACATTATTAAATGCTGAAGTTTACTTCAACTAGGTGACTATTTTTGTGAACCTTGTGTTTAGAAAGTCTTTTAATCAACTTTAGGGTTAAATATGCACATCCTTTTTTGCTCATGTTTTCTGACACCTGTTTTCTGTTTTGAGCCCCTTACTAGCATATCTTAAATTGCTTTTTAATTTTATTAGAGCATTGTCATCGCCTTCCAAGAGAGAGGCCCCTCCCTTCAAGGCCTGAAGATTCTTTTCATGATGACCGGAGATCTGACAGAGTTCATAGAGAACGTGTAAGCTCTTCTGATGGAGACCGATTGAGTAGAAGGTATATTTATCTTCTTATCTATTTCATTAAAACTTCGTGATGGTGTGAAAATCATTGTGACAGAGTTCCCCATTCACTTTTCTAAAATCAATGAAAGCCAGCATTTTGCTCTTGAAAAATGCACATTTTACTAACTCTAAAATCAGCCAAAATTCTTTCTACAGTTGTGTACTGTCGTGCAACCCAAAAACGCTGTAAATGCCATTTTACAATTTTTGGAAACAATGTATCATAGCAGGAAAACTTGTGTACCTTAGGAGAATGTTTTTACAGAATTCTTTCGGATATACTATCAAGAACTTAACCTAAAAATTTGAGGTGCATGGGTAAAACAGTTTTTATTTCATAAAGTGTTAAGTTCCAAAAAACAAGAGAAAATCTTGACGGATTTACAACGTTCTTGCTCAGCACGGCAGTGTAGTGCACCTTAAATTTCTGACAACTTTGATGGATAAAACTTGATTTTTTGTTTGTATTGACTTTCTTATGTTGCTTTGAATTTGCAGAGTTGAACTTGAACCCAGATCATCCTCCCGAGATTACTCTAAACCATCGACATCATCTCATAATGAACCTTCTCCCTCCAAAAGTTCCTGCGAAGGTCCAAAAGATTATAGAAGGTTGGTATTATTGTTATGCATTTTAATTGACCCCTCCTAGAGCGGCGTCACTTTCAAGTGGGGGTAGAAGTGTCCTGTTAGTTTTCGGTAAGCCTACTGAACACTTCTAATACAAAGTAGAAATGATGACAGGACTCTTTTGAGTGATTGTTTAAATTTTTGGAGGCGGTAAAACCAAGCTGCTGCCATGTATATCTATTCTACAGGCTGTGTAACTTGAAATGAATATCCATGGCAATGAAGCACAGAATCGGAGCCATCCTAGTTCTGATACGGTTGACTGTTTTTATAGCATCAACCCTATTAAAAAATCAAAATGTGCCTGAATAGTTTACTGCTAATTTGTCAACACAGCCGTCATTGGAGCCTCAAAAATATTCACTTATTCTCTGTGTTAGTTTTATGTAAGCATTCCCTATTTGAACATCAGCTCCTAATTTGAAAGCTTTCCCGCTGAAAGAAGTATTTACTGATGAATTAGGTAAAAAAGAATTATGAAATACACAAATCCTGTGTATGTAATTCCTTTTAATTAATTTGTTAGCATACGTATAGTTACTTCTAGCATTAAAAACGTACAGGGTCATCATCAACAGAAGTTCCAGGATTTTGGTCAATTTTCCCTTAACTTTCAGTTAACCCAGAATTCTATCCTCATTTTGATTTGTTCTGATTATTTGTCATTCTCCCCACAGGGCTGAATTGGAACCCAGACCATCGACTTCCAGAGATTACCTAAGACCATCATCACATAATGAAACCTCCTCTTCTAAAAATTCTCGGGATGGTCATAAAGATTATGGAAGGTCTGTTCTCATTTTTCACTTATTCACTTATGAACTCAAATTAATTCCGTCATTTTCGAATTCTTTTAAAATACAAATGAAAGTATTTATCTCAGAATAATTATATTCCAATGTTTTCCCTCTGAATCAAACTGTTTTAAAATAGGAAGTAGGCAGTAAGGAACAAAGTTATTAATGAAATTTTAAATTTCTAATTTATTATTCTAAGCTCACAAAAACTTTCCAAGTCTTTTATTGTTCTTTTATTTTTTAAACAAAGTTGGAAAATGCTGTGTGCCCTCTCTCAGAACATGTGTACTTAGTGCACAAGAATCACAGAATCTGATTCATGTTTTTAATGCTTTGACTTATTCCAGTTCTAGAAAAAAAGTGCCCAAAAGAGAGGAAGAAAAATTCCATGATGACCTGCAAGGAAGGGAAGCGGACCACCATTCCTCAAACAGAAATCGCCAAAGTAAGTATCCTTTTCCTTCAGTGGTTACAGACTTTTACTTAGAAACTTGAATAAATTTAAAAGCTGAAACAAACCCCTTTATCAAATTTATACCTTCGCCTTTACCTTTTGCTCTGCCTTTGTTTCGTGTCCGAACTTTCCGGCGCGATTGTTTTGACGCAGGATTGTTCGGCGCACGCTCTATACTTTTTAGAATACAAGAAGAGCCTGTTTACCTTTTTTTCCAGAACGATTTCCTGTCAGAATATTCCGGAGAGGAAGACAAAGAAAGTGGAAGTTGTGGGTGTGGTTGACAAAAAATTCCAAGAATTTGCTACATAAATGTTTTAAGATAGTCAAGTTTTGGAAGTTCTCACCCCTCTTTTGCCAGATAAGTGTCCAAACAATGATGACATAGGAGAGAAATGAGAGGGGTAGGAGTAGGAATGAAACTTCACCAGCTCGGCCCTCTAGCTGGACTTAACGAAATGGAAGGCCATGGAAGTGTAAAAAAAGTGTATTTATCCCTTGGCACTAAAAAATTAATAACTTCGTCAAAATTGCTCAATTAGCTGAGTCCTTAGTACAGAGCCCTTGTCACTGAGAAACAAAGACAAAACATCTTCCCCAAAACTATACAGATAAGTGATCAGTGCATTGAGTTCAGAGGTGCTAGATTTACTGTCTACTGAAATACACCGAAAAGTCCTGTGCTAAAAACTCCTCGTGCCGAAACACCCGCGCCAAAAAGTCCGGGAACCTTTGCCTCAGCCCTTTATCACCGAAGAATCTGATTACCACAGCTAGTTTCCATTTTCTTTAACATTTTGCGCTTTAGAATTTTGTCTTTGTGGATTATTATTCATTGTGTTTGATTTCTTAAAAGTAAAAACTACGCAATCGTTGTCATTTTTTTTCACTCATATGAGAAATTTTATTTTTACAGATCATTATGTCGAAAAGTCTGAACGGATCAAAAGTCCCTCTCCCCAGCCCAAGAACTCAATTCGCAAAAGTACACCAAAAAAACCTGAGAAAGAAAACGGACACGGTGTGCCCTCGCCAAGCCTATCGAGTGAATCTGATCATGTAATGTATCTTTATGTAAAATAACCCAAAAATAGGAAAGAAGGAAACAAAGATCATGCGATGAATCAGGATGCCAAAATACACCATTGTGAGCATTGGTCCTAAACACGGCAAAAGCTCTAGATGCCTAAAGAATTATTAACAACCTGAAACAATTTTGCATGGACACATTAAAATCAGTAATTGAAGGTGTATTTAAAAGTTGAACAGGAAGAGCTTGTGACTTTTTTTGATAAGCAGTACAATAACTTTTTTAGGAATTTTTTACCTAAGATGATCTGCAGATATCTCTTGTCAGTTTAGTGAGCCCTGCTTCTGGTGCGACGTATTTCCGTCATGTAGGAAAATCGACAAGGTGCGGGTGGCAATCGGTGCTATCAAAAAAAAATAGGCTGTATAAAATTTGAGCCAATTGGAAGCTTTTTTAGATGATGCTCAAAGGGATAAAAACTTAGGGCAAAATTACATTGGTTTGAATGGGTGGAAAAACGCCTGATCTGCGAAAGTGCGTTTTTCGGATCTAAAATGCGCTTAAATAAAGAAAATCTGACCAGCTCTTAGAGAGGCATCTAAGGGCTCATTCAAAATGAGAAAATTACATGTTTGACCCATGGGTGAGGGTAGGGGGGATCACTGGAGTGCAAGATAAAATATATACACCAATTTCATTCCAGGCTCGAGAAATAGTATGGGAGGCAACATTGTAAAGGGCCAAATATAGTTCTCCAGGGCTAAAACAACTATTACACATGATTTCTTACCAAGTTGTGAGATACATTTGCCTCTTCAACTTCGGAACACTCATTTTGAGTTCGATCAGAAAGTCTCCATAGCGATCACTTAGCTGCGGGCGCGGCGCCTCAAAACCGGCTACGCTGTGACCCCCTATCCCCACTCATGAGTCAAAAATGTGATTTTCTCGTTTCGAATGGGCTCCTAGATGCCTCTCTAAGAGCTGGTCCAATTTTCTTGATTTATGCGCATTTTAGATCCAAAGAACGCATTTTTGCAGATCAGGCGTTTTTCTGCCCATTGAAACCAATGTAATTTTGCCCATAGTTTTGATCCCTCTGAGCATCTTCTGAAAAAGCTTCAAATTGGCTCAAATTTTATACAGCCTATTATTTTTATAGGTAGAACTGATTTCTGCATGGACCTCATCGATTTTCCTACATGACAGAAATAAGCCGCACCCTAGGCCGTGCTGCAATGAGAAAAGTTCCTTAAGAAGGAAGAATAGTGGAGAGTATTCTCAAAGTTTCAAGAGTATCTGAGCTGTTTTCCTTTTCATCAATCTGACAACAACTGGGGCTGTCGCTTTTCATATTTATACATCTATCTTAATTTTATTTTTAACAATTGATAATACTGAATTTCAACCACTGAAACGTCTTTTTGTCTGAAAACCGCATCCAGGAAAAGCTTTTTCAACATGCTCCCTCACCTTTTATTCCTTCATTTTTTACTGCTAATGAATAATATTTATCTTTATGTCTACAGGAGGGGCACTATGAAAGCGATCAAAGGTCTCACCCGTGGCCCGGTGGCTATCGGGTTATTGAACGATTCCATCCCCCTCCTCCGATGTTTCGGCCACCGATGCCTCCGCCTGTCATTCTCCCAATTCCACCTCCTAGAGTTCCTGTGATCATTCCAAGGATGCCGTACCGTGGACCAAGACCTCCTCCAAGGCCAGATATGTTTATGTACCCGAGGCCGCCGTTTCCAGGACCTCCAGGTTAGTTTCAATAGTAAAATATTTACTGGAAATTATCAGATTTTTTTGTGAAATTTTGTCAGAAAAAGTTGGTGGTGCAGCCAATGTGCGTTAAAAATCAGTAAAAAACAGCACATTTCTGTACGGGAAGATTGTGCTCTTATGAGCTTTTTCCCTCTTTATTGAGATTTTCAGCTTTATGCTGATTTTTAACGCACGTTGGCTATGTCACCAACTTTTTCTGTCTAAATGACTTGTGCTTCTACTGCAATCAGTTTATAAAAATTAGTGATTAGATTGTTACTTTTAGTCTTTGAGGGAACCTATTTTGAAGGTGAAATGACAAAACATGTACCAAAACCTTGATCACCCGACGGCAGTGTATCATTTCCCTTGAATTAACAAATTTTTTCCGCTCTGAAAATATCCGCATCTTTTTTATATAAACTTGATGGTATTAAAGCAATTTTCATTTTAACGATTTTAAATTTAAATTTTAACAATAATGAAGGATATTTCTGGTTTGTAAACTGCAGATTCTATGTAAAATAACATGGATTTAATAAATTAGCACATACAAATCAGGCACACACGCATATCACGTACTACAGATGAGATGGATCGGCATTATGCCTCTAGATAAGGTGTGGAATAGAAAAAAAGTAGCATGCTTTCTCTTCAAAATCCAACAAAGAACACAATTCACACAATAGAAAGTTCAGAAATCAACTTCTTAACATGATATAAACAGATATATTAAACACTGTTCATACAGAAGGTATATCATACAAATTAAGTAATTTTTTCTGTTTAAACAATGTTAATTGCAAACCCTTGTATCCTACCTAGGAGTTGATTTCCAGACTCTCTTTCAAGTGATTAATTTCTCCTGTAAAATTCTGAAGTGTAAACATTCTGCTTTATGCTTTATTCATTAATGCTTCAATTCATACCTTGTCTACAAGCTCATTGCTCATAGTCATTGTGTGTCTGCGGTCTATGAATGGAGAATTTGCAAGGGTCTGAAATTTGATGAATTTCCTGTTTAAGTGGAATCCTCTGAGTGAACTGAACACGAAGATACCCTTGATTCATAAATTGAGCAATTATTAGAGGAGATATGACAAAATAACCGATTCTGCTAAAATACATGTGTTTAAATGGGAAATGCCGCCAGATGACGTCACAAGGCGGCACATTTTCTCACTTTTAAATAAATTTTTCTCCAATTTCCCATGTCAGAAAAAAATTATGAAAAATATTGCGAACTCAGCTCATTAGGCACTTTCAGATGAAGCAATAAAAAAATTGCGTGCAAATTCTCCATTCTAAGCTCAACTGATATTAGACTGAGTGTTCGACTTACAAGCGGTAGAGATGGTACGACCAAGGAGGTGAAATGAATTTTTCAAATTATTATCTCAACATAGTATGTATATCGATAAATTCGCCTTTGTGCACCTCAGCTTTTTTATGGTCTCTTGTGTATGTTATCACGCTTTCCTCTTTTCTACCTTCAGAATTTATCAAATATTAAATTGTATCTTGGAATTCTTGTTTCAGGTGGCCCAAGAAGACCTCACTGGTAGTTCTGAGGAAGCTATGCAGTGCAGTCTTACTAGTTAATTATTCTAGTTTTTGCATCATACTCTCAAGATCATCAATGGAGCATAGCTATTTTTCAGTAGCTGTTTAAAATGTATTTTATGGTTTAGTATGGTGTTTTCGCTGTGATTATTGTATGTTTAAAAATTTCTGATCATAGATTATGTTTAAATGTTGATTTTGTACATCATTCTAGCGCAAAAATTGTAACATGGCCATTTCAAGGACAGAGAGAATATTTTGCCCCCACTAAACCTGATTTACCAATTTTAATATGGCTACCTAAGGGCGGTGAATTATATACCTAACCAAACCTGATTTACCAATTTTAAAATGGCTACCTAAGGGCGGTGAATTATATGCCCAACCAAACCTGCCTAATTTATCAATTGTTTCTGTTGTACCTTTTTATGTTCTAATTGTTCTATCAATGCATGATCAAAATTTAGACCTTGTCGTTGTGATATTTTCTGGTAATATTTAATTCCAGAGACTTACTTATTTTTTGTATCTTTATCATGGTAGTTGGTAGCAAATCAATTTCGCATGAAAAAATTTAAAATTTTACAGTCGGTTTTATCATCCTTAATTTTAATGTTGAACTCATCTCTCCTAATTTAACTTTTGAATGGATCTGTTGCACGCAAGAGATACATCTAAGTGAAGGGACAATCCTTTGGTGAAAGCACACAAAAATCATGATGGGCGCAACAAAAAAGTCTGATATATACTCCGAAATGCACAATTCGCGTCAGTTTGGAGTCTTTAACCCTTTTTTTTCAATTTTCCCACAACTATAGGCTGTTTTTCTCAGTTACCAACAAACCAGGTTTGTTTAGGAAGAGATGTAGGCAGGCCTGACCTGTGCAAACAATCTCCTGACATTTTTCTCGAGTATGATTTCAATCGTTTTTAGGTGTTTATTTCCTCTTTTCTTCTTTGTGTTGTGAGAAGTAGAAGTCCCACAGAAGAAAAATTTGTAACAGTTTGTGAGATTGTTTGTTTATTCAGTTCAAGTTTTCTTGCATCTTTCTTCAGGCAAACGTGATGCTCAGCCACTAAGAAAAATTCCTCAGAACAAGGGAAAATTGAAAAAGCAAGTTACAAACTCATTACCCAACTTGCCATCTTATTGCGCTCTTTGGAGTTGATTTCAGACTTTTTTGTCATGCCCATTGTGATTTTTGTGTGATTTTACAGGCTGAAAGTCTGTTCACTTAGCTGTATTTCTGGCATGCAACTGACCCATTAAACAATACCTAACTCCTGTCATATTTTTTTGTTCCTACAACAGTTTTCAGTTTCAACAGGTTCCTAGAGATGCTGAATAGCAATGCAATATATTTATTATTTATTCTATTTTTTATCATCCACTTGTATCTTTTTCCAAGTTGTGTTAATGACCGTGCTTACATAAAGAGATTTTATTAGGAATCTGATGTACAGTCTGTTGTATAATTCTCACATCACATTATTTCTTATTCATCTATTATTTTTGAAAGTGTATCATAAAACAGAAAATTTTTATCAGTAGGTAATGCGTAACCTCTCTTTTAATTTCATCACAGTTTGGTCTTAAGTATTTCCTATTCGTACTTTTTTTTAAGAAAAAAAAAACTTTGACTGAATCAATTCGCCTTGTGTTTTAGCTTACTTTTTTAAGGTACGAATTTTAGAACATAGATTTTTAAAAATGTTAATTTAATAAGTGTCAGAATAAATGCGTTGAAGTAATAATATGTAGCTCTTTTTTGTCTTTCACCGTTTGTTTCTCTTTTTTCTTGTTCCTGAGCATTGCCAAAAAATGTTCATCTTCTTAGAGAATCATGAATTTCTAATTTAAAAAAGTTTTTTCTCATGCAAAAAGAAATATTAAAGATATCTCAGAACATCAGTTTCACTCAACTGCGAATGAAATTGAGGATTTAAGAGCCCTCCATCTAGAGTTTGAGTGTTCATGACTTTTGAAAATATCTTGCTAGTTTCTCAAAGTACAATTTTTACAGAGAGATTCCTATCTATGGATTTGTGATGACAAAGCGCCATGTGCAGATCTTCAGTTGAATTTTTAAACTTTTTAATGTTATCATTGTACTATGCAAGATTTAAAAAAAAATTATCAACTACTATAAGTCTCAGTAATTAACATGTGAGTTCTGAGGCAAACATTTTTGAAGTTGTAAAATTGATTTTGACTAGCGCCTTTTTTTTTATTATTATTATTTTTTGTCTTTACCATATACCACATGCTCAAAATTAATTATTAAAACTTGAATAGATTTTATCCTAAAGAAAGTTTAAAAAAATTGTTGGGTCAATGTAGTAATCTGAAACGTAATGATGTTTAAGATTTATACCTGCTTACTTCTGCTGGATAAAATTAAACTTTTGGTAAAATGACAGTTATAGCAACACCAAAAACTGCAGGGACAGGTACTCGTCTAGAGGCTCCTTTAGGGCTAGGAGGAAAAGTGAGTTCACTTATTTCATGCTATTGTTCAACTCTCCGGCATTACTTTTAAATAATTTCAGTAGAGTCATAGAGTCGTTTTCTAGAGGGTGATGAGCATAACCAAGGTGTTGCAATCTATTTCAAATCTTAAGGCGATTCATCAAGCTCAAGTGACGTGGTCGAACTGATATGTGATATATCGCATCGATTAGGTCAAAAATCTTGGCAGATTTTGAATTTTTAAAAAAAAAAAAAAAAGGACGGTAGCCCTTGCGCATGACCCTAAAGAATCATTCTAAACCCACAAATCGGCCAAATTCAGAGAAATAAAAGCAGAATAGTTTTTGGGGAAAAACCTCGCCTTCGATACAAAAATCAATAGCTGAATCGAATGCTAGGTTTTTTTTTCCAAACGCTCTTCTGCATTTATTTCTCTGAATTTGGCCGATTTTTGAATTTAGAATGATTTCTTTGGGTCATGTGCAGGGGCTATCGTCCTTTTTTTTGCTAAAAATTCAAAATCTGCCGAAATTTTTGACCCAATCAATGCGATAAATCGCATGCCAGTTCGACCACTTCTTTCAAGCTTGACGAATCACCTTAATTAGCTGAAGTTTTTCAACCTTTTAGCCATCCTCAGAGACTTCAGAGCTTATTATTGTTCAACCTAAAAACAAGCAATCAAATTATCCACAAATGTTAATGCCACCATGAAGTTGTAGTCAACAATATGGAAAATATAGAATTTTTTAACAACTAGTAGTATCAGATCGTTTTTCACAGTGGAATCGCTTAAATTGCTCTGCGATTTACGAACCAGGAATTCCGAAAAAAAAATTGAAAATTGCATCTCTTTTGTACGTACTTACAATACCTCATTAGGCACCAATATTCATTACGATCTAGAGTCAGTTTTTTTCCTCACTACGCGTAGGCCGATGCCATGGGCCTTTTCTCCCTTTAAGTCAATTTCTTTTTGTACGAGGGAAGTTCATCTTCTATTACATTTGTCCCGTCTCTTCCCAATTGTTCGAAGATCTCGGACAAACCATGGCCAAGCGCACGTTTGATTTGCGCGCCATACATTTCGAAAATCCTCTCGACGAATAAACCGGTTTTTGATGGTTCGTCGTTACTTTCCCCTCCATCAGGGTCTTTTCGTTGATTCCCCTCCGCTCGCTTCGTTTTGTGTAGTGTGGACGTCTCCAAAAAGCCTAAAAATGGTAAATTTTCTTTATTTCTACGCTAATTATTTTTAAGATTTGTTTCCAACTGCCTCCGAATTATTACAAGATTTATCCTTAGTTTTTACCAACCACTGTAAGCACCAAATCGGCGAAGCAGATGTCAAATATCCACATTAACCTCAACCTCAGCCACCATGTGACAAACTGTTCTGTCAGTTTTATCTGCCGAATAATCCTACTTATCACTCTTTAAGCGATTAACTTTACCGATTATTTACAGGTTCTAGCTGATGATTATTATTATCTTGCTCAGCTCTTAAATATTTTCTCTCCGGTGCATCTGCATCACCTATGCGGTGGTACGGCTTTCCCTTCTGTACTCGCCACGAATCCTAGAGTTTCAATGAACGAATTATGACTCCTTATTTGAAATTTAACCTTCTCACTGTATTTGAATTTGAGCAACAGTGTCAGAATTTCCAATTCTTAAATTCCAGTGTTTCGACCCTAGAACCATCATGCATTCATGTCACTTTGTCACGATTCATGAAGAAATTTTTGGCATACTCCGCTCACAGTCTTCAGACCATATATCAAACATGCCAATATTGGAATAATGGGAGAAAATTTAACCATTTATTTCCCTACACTGGTGCGTTCATGGGTTAAACTGTATTGGTTCACATCGGCACCTGGGCAGGGGAGCATCTTCGCGTCGGATTTTTGCCTTACTTTAGGGTATCTCCTTTGTTACATACCTATCATAAATTTTCCCAACATATTTGAGTCAAATTTATCTCCTGTAGTACAAATCTTTCCACCTTTGTCAGATCATCTTTGGACTCCTCTCAAACTATCATCAGCGTACATACATTGTGTTGATGCAAGAAAGCCAATTCATAGAAGAAGTATGTATTGATCACTTTTTACGAACTTAAACAACTAAACACCATTTCCCTTAAACTCTTGGTATAAAATAAGATGTGTTCTTTCCGTATCATGGAGATCCAGTAACAGTTTTCCCTCCAACTTGTTTTTGTCTCCCTAAATGATCATTATCCAGTCCGTAGCCGTGACGTCCTAAAATACATCTTTTAACTTTTTTTACAGGTCAACGTACCGAAGCAGCGTAGGACTTACTGCAAAAGATGCAAAGCCCACAAGACTCACAAAGTTTCTCAGTACAAAAAGTCAAAAGAACGTAAACAATCTCAAGGAAGGAGACGTTATGACAGGAAGCAGAAGGGTTATGGTGGTCAAACTAAGCCTATTTTCAGGAAAAAGGTATGTATACTTTTCTGTATTAAGTTGTTACTTCCAGGGGCCAAATATTGGAGACATCTCACTCTGAGAGCTCCACATTGCGTGTAAGTTACATATGGAAAATAACTCAAATCTCTACTCTACAATAATAACTTGCAAAGTGTGCAAGGAAGGCTGTAATACTTTTATTGATCTTTGTTATAATAAACGTAGCACATCATTTATTACTTCTTAAAAAAGCATGATGAATATTACTGCCCATAAGGAAGTGATTGATCAGCTCAAGTTACTTTCATGCTTTCTAGTCATCAGAGTTGCTAAAATTTCTTGACCTGGCAATCGCTCTCGCTAAAAATGGGAAGGTGCGGAAAACAGGCTTTATTTACGAATAAAAGAGCCGGCCAAATCACTTATATATATTTTTTTTTTTTTTTTTTTTTTTTTTTTTTTTTTTTTTTTTTTGTCGTATTGGGGTTCAAATCACATAATTGTTCTTGTCAAGTCAGGGCAATCTATGCGTACAGAGCCCTAAGATGGACATCACCTCAAAATTTCTGAGGAAAGAAGGGTTTTCAAATTGGAAAGCCAAATTTTCTGCATCTCTGCTTTTCACATTACCTGGACTCTCAGTGTGCGGTCTCATAATTAATCCTTCTGCTTATTCGTTCTGTTAGTGTTTGTTCAGTCCTACCACAGTAAGAATGACCTCATTCTCCTGGCTTTTATAGATTCCAAACTGTTTTCCAAGGAGGAACGCAAAGAATTAGCGGCACTTTATATAGCATAGGAAACTGAGGAAGCCCTAGCTAGTTCAGTTAAAAATCTTCAGGGCACTGTAAATTCTTGGAATTTCTATTCAAGGATCAGCTGTACTTGTTTTGAGTGAGACTCATTTCACCTCAGTATTGCTGGTACGGGCAGCTGATGAATAGGAGAGGAAAAATTTATACCACTTCAGTGTGTTAGGTCCTTTCAACCATTTTACTGACTAAACATCTTCAAGGATTTCTGAATCCCACACAATTCACTAAGAAATAGAAATGCTTAGCCACTTCAGCAGATCAATTTCTGCTCTGTTAACCTCTCACAAACTTGTTTTTTTTCCCCCTGCTCTCATATTTCTCCTGCTTGATATTTTGCTGGGATGTTCTGTAGAGGTTAAACAAATATTATATCCTTTTTCAAATGGTAAATACAAATGGAGCAGAGAGATAACATAAATTAAATTGAAGTCCAGAATATGTATTGAATTGAACTATTGTTAGTCTGTTGTGTCAAAATTCTAACTAAAATATTTTCTTTTGACAGGCCAAAACCACAAAGAAGATCGTACTGAGGATGGAATGCTCCGACTGCAAGTACCGTAAACAGCTAGCTTTGAAAAGGTGTAAACATTTTGAATTGGGAGGAGACAAGAAACGCAAGGTATGTTATGAATTATTATTTGCGTTGAATATGAAGAGCACCTACATACTTGGTCTTTTATTAATGTCCTCATAAACCAACCACTTTTATCAACTTCAGGCAAACTTTTCCTCACCTGAAGGCATGGTTTTTAAGGAATTCGTAGAAAAAATCGGACAGTAGTGCATCAACCAGAAAATTTTAGCTTATGTCAATTGAGAGAGCATCTAGAGTTTCTTTGTGCCTTTTTCTATTACTTGAATCCCTAGAAGTTAAAATTTAGCAGCTCTTTTTGAGAAAGAGCTGTCTCACAGGAGTGTACTGGTACTTTGAAACAAAGAGGAACGATGCTATAAATCATGAGAAATAGGAAACAAATGAATGTTCATCGAAGGAAACAATTTGAAATCCTATTGCCTCTCTAAGAATACACAAGAGTCCTCGTAAAAAATGAATAAAATTGTTAACGATGTTCCAATTGTTGTATTTTTGAAAAGAAGGTAGAGCACTTAATTCGAAAGAATTTTTTTCTGATTGATATTAAGCTTTGATGAAAGAGTTCAAAGTTGCTTTTTTTTGAGATCCTTAATAATGATCTTAGCTGGCAAAGCGGAGATGATGTCCGAAAATATCTCTCTGCTATGGATACTCTTTAGATGAAGCAATTGCTTTGCTGCAATTTTTGGTTTGTGCAGCCATTATGAATGCCTGGCTGCACAGACCAACAATCTCGGCAAAAAAATGCATGGTCAAATGTGCAACGGAGGCAGAACAGATATTTGTAGTTGCCTTCTCAGCATTTTGCATTTAAATGTGAGCTGAAAATTTGCAACTTGAAGTCTTTTCAAGGCTTAGTAGGTACATATTGTTCAAACAAAATCCAGGAAAATTCCTCTGAACCATTAACTCTTCTTTTCACTGATTAAAAGTTACAGTACCTATAAGCTCACTTTATTGATGCCTAACGTTGCATTTCTCTTCTTGTGTGTTACAGGGACAAATGATCCAGTTTTAAGATGGTTTATTTTTTATTTCGTTTATACCCGCTTTTTTTATCGTTGTACTCTTCTTGACAAATAAAATGTTTTTCACCTGTAAAATTTAATTTTTTTTTCTCTATATTAATTGTGCAATCTTATAGACTTCATCTTAGTTTTCGAAACTATCGGTCAAGAAAAAATTTCTTTCTCCTTCAAAAAATGAATATCGACGGACCAATTTTATTTACCTTTTCACAAAACATCCTTGTGAAGTTAAATCTGTGATGGAAAAATCTCCTAACTTAGTTTTGAAACTAAATAACCAACTTACGAAATGAATAGGACCTAGTACTGTCTCTTCAGTCTCAAATATTACATCTACTAGAAGAAGCTGTCTGCTTTTTTAATTAATTATAATAAAAACATCTTAACCAAGTACTTTCAGTACTGTAAATGTTGACAAATAAACAAATATGGATCAAAGTTCATCAGAGAGAAACCAACCCACATTTTGAAAAATACTGTGTTCCTTGACTGTAGTCAACTAGTTTTACTTTTTCTTTAAAAAATCACATGTTTTTGTTTAACGTTTATTTAAAGTACCGATGGAATTATCCTTTGAAAAAATAGTCTTTGCTGTGCACATCGTCTTGCAAGAGACCACAACCACAACCTTAATCCTTTTTCACAGGTCCAACTTGATGCGAGTTGTTTCTTTTTGCTGAACTTTTACCATGTTGTCACTTGTGAATTTTTAAATAATAATTGATTTCACAGAGTATCATTTCATACAGGGGTCATCATCCCTGCAAGGTCTCTTTGTGCTTTCCTCGCAAGCTTTCAGAGCTCAATAAAACTAATGGTATTGTTGAATTTTACATACTCTTAGCTTCAAGTTCAGCCCTTATTTTTCAATAGTGGACCACAGAGTTACTCAGGAATGCACTGTTGTAGTTGATTAATCACATGTATAAGCATTAATGTGCTCAGACAGATTTAGAGGATCGATGAAAGATAATCTAAAAGTAAATTAGAAAGATTAAATCAAACTGCATGTAATTCGCTCAATGAATTTTGGTTTTCGTATACAAAACCAAGAGGTTATTTTATTTTTTCAAAGCAGCTCTAGGATATTCCAATCCAGGGAGTCATGCCAGAGGCGTGATTAGGTAGATTGTTCTGTTTAGCATTTCTGTGATCCAATTCTGAAAAATGATGGCCTAATTTAAAGTCAAGAGTTGAATATATACTATGGTATACTCGACTTTTTTTGGAGCTTTGATAGCTTGTGAGAAAAAGGAAAAACTTCACTTCCTGAGTGACCCTCAGAATTGGCAATCAGAAATCAATTTTTGAGGCTGAAGGAATAGAAAATATTTTCCCACTTACACTATTGCTGTTGTCGCCTAAAAAATTAAGCCCAAAAATTGTAGGCAAGGAAAATTGATCCTGAGAAATCTGTGAAATTGTCTGAGCGCCTTGCATGAAGAAACCCTTTGAATGAATCGCATACACTCAGAGAGAGGATGGTGAATGAGTGAATAAAATCAACACAGTTGTTGGTAAGATTGAATGAGAATTTATCATTCAAACGAATACTTTTTTACACAATATGAGGAGATTCGATAACTCATAAAACATAACGCCGTTTTGTCTGATTGATATGTAAAAGTCTATTCAACTTAAACTACTTTCTCAAAAGCAAAGTTTCCATTCAAAAAAATATATCCTGATATGGAAGGAAAGATGACAGCTTCTTTCCTCGCACTTTTCATTCATGACAGCTTAAACACAGATCGAGAATAACAGCACAGTTTCAAGGGTGGCCTTTAAGTAAACCACACCTTAAACTTAAATCACAGTTTTGATTTCTACAGATATCACAGCTGAAAATGTTGAGTTCCAAGAGTAGGAAGGTATCACGAGGTGTTTTTGTGAATATTTCTTTCTAAAACTTCATCGAGCTTTTGTTCCAATATATCATTGGTTCCACGTAAGTTACCAACAACGTCTCGGGCCCACAGAAAGTATTCTTTCACCCGCTCTGGCGTCCAACCTTCTGGGGTCTCTCTTTCAAGGTCACGTAGATTGTAAAGCTTGTCCGCAAGTTTCACCAACTTGGCATTGTGACTGGAGGTTTTTGCATGAACAACCTGGAAAAACATTGCATTTGTATCAACATATTAGGAGGGGTGAAAATAGCAAAAAAAATGGGAGGGGGAGAAAATACTCATCACTGCATCAAATTGGGGAATAAAAAAAAATAGATCTGAATGAAGATTAAGAAAAATTAGTTCCTCACTCACGAGTTTACCTTAATGATTTTTTTTTGGTAACATAGCTTGTAGTAGGCTCTGAGCCCCCAAAATCTTAAAGTTTTCTTACATTGACAATAATGCAAATAAAACTATCAGCAATGAGGTTGTCTTTACATAAATTAGATTCTACATGCCCTTTAAGAAAACAGCATCAATTTGGAAAAAGAAAACAAATCTTGAAAAATTTTGAAAAGTAATATGCTTACTTGCAATCGCTTCCTTTCAGCTTTTGGTAGATTTTTGTCATCAGTAACTTCATCTACAATGGTTCTGATGGTCTTCCCAAAGTGTCTTTCGATTTCATCAAGCGTCGTATCTGTGTCCTCAACAGTATCATGAAGCAAAGCAGCCTGAATTACGTCCAAGTCATAGATATGCCCTTCATCTGTAAGAATATTGGCTACTCCTAAAACAAAAACAAGAAGGAAAAACATTGTATTCTTCATCCCCAAACCAATGAGTAAAAAGAAAGTAAACTGTGTTTATCATCAGACGTCCAGAACTATGGATGGGCTAACTTTTAAAACAACTGATACAACTTTTAGAAACTGATTGTGTTCCTGGGTAGTCAGGCTTGGATTTACGACTTCCATACCTGCAGGGCAAACAATATTTCATTACACCTTGCATGATAGCAAGTGACATCCCTAGAAGGAGGTCTGTGCAAGGGTCTTCCCTGCAAAATTGTTGAAATTCATCCACCTTAAGACACGACTATTTTGATGACTATTAGAGACTATTTTGATTTTGAAAATCTTGAGGATTTTTAGTGAGTGCATGACTGCTAGTTACTTCATTATGTAAATCTATCAATGTCCTATTTTAAAACAGACAGGGAATGGGAAGGCGAATGCTGATGCCCTCTGCATCCTGCCTGTGACCAAATATTACGGCAATTTTGATGCTGAAGCATATCCGCCAGCAGTTCAATTCTCAGTTGCCCTTAATAAATTATTACTAGCATTTTATTGCTTTTGTAATCTCTCTTCTTTCATCCATATTGTTCATCACTTACAATGTACTTCATGAATGGCCCCATAATTGAACGAAAAAAAATAATATGTCAACCAAGGAGACATCTCTTGACCATTCATTCCTTAGCTTCTCACGAGCTGTGGTATGATTATTTGGAACTTTCGAGTACAGAATTCATTGGAGGTAAATTAGGAAAAGCAGGGAAATGACACAAACCAATGGGGTGATTAATGTACGGTGTTTTCTCAGAATCTTTTCTTCTTTGATTGGCATGCTTGATGGCAGCGAAGTTGGCACATTTGATGATTGCCGCCACTATTGAGTCATCACGATTACTCATGGTAAATGCAGCCTTGTTGTTCCTGCAAAAAGAAAATCGGTAGAAAAACCAGTAAACCCAGAGCAAGGATTGTTTGAGCCCAGAGGTATTGCATTTGATGAAGTATCCTCATGAGTAACGTACCATCTATGGAAACAGGGACCTTACTGCGTAAAAGCTGTAAATATATTTTTATTACCGCTACTGCTTAGATTACGTGATATTAAGCTTGTTGTAGCAATGGTAATATTACATTGTCCTTGATGTTTATCTAATAATGACAGGAAGTGTACACAGCCATTGCAAGCCGAGATACGTGGTCTGGTAGTTTCACTGCCGATATGCCAGCTAATGTGCTTGAATCGCTAAACAATCATGTAGAAGAAAAACAAAAGTTTTGAATGACAACAGAAGCAAAACCACAAGCACTTTGCTGTGCCTCACCTTCTTTTGCAATGGGTGAAACAGTAGACTGTAGAGTACCTTCACTGGAACCTTTAGATACATAAACCCTTGTAACCGGTAAACAGCGTTAGGGATGTAAATTATTTCACATGTTCGCTGGAAGTTTTAGATGAGAATCACTTTCAAAGCACGTGGAATTGAAAAAATAATTACTTTATCACTTGCACCCATCAAAAAAAAATTATCAACAATGTGCTTTTGTTTACTTCCTGATAACCTGATAACGAACTGATATCAACACGCCTCTGTCGGGCAATAGTAGAACTAGGATCTCTAATACTCATCTGCTAAGTAAGCTGCCTAACCGCATAATCCAAGGGGTTAGAGCAAGGGATCCTCAGATCCTAATTTCTAAAGTTTAGAACTAGAGGAGCTATGGAGGGGGGCTAGAGGAGGGGGGTCATAAAGTGCGTAAACGTGACGATCTAAGTT
>NW_017547184.1:4738017-4943002 GCF_001854935.1 Bemisia tabaci | reverse complement strand
GTCGAAAATCGTCTATTCTCCATTTTTGTCAGAAAATCATAGGCGTTTTGTGTGCTGCTCAACTTTTTGAAAAAAGTAAATATTATGGCCGTTGTATTATATCATTGTAATATTATGGCCGATGTATGACCGTACGAAGAAATTAATTACTCTTCATCCGTTCAACGCATGCAGAGCGAATAGCACTCAAAGTCAACACATCAAGAGTCATGCAGAGAGAATAGCACTCAAAGTCAACACATCAAGACTTCACTTTCCTTAGGGCGCGGCCGAACCTATATAAAACGCCTTCAACTGCGTATGATACTGTGCAACACACCAAAGTTGAAATAGTTGTATTCTTAGGTTGAAACCTAACTCAGCAATTTTGACGCTGAGCGGTGTGAAATTCTCGGTTTTCGTGAATTTATTCTTCGAGGAACGAAGTAAATTCGGGAGATGTATAACCGCGTACGTAGACATTAATTACTTGTCATCCATTCAACGCATGCAGAGAGAATAGCACTCAAAGTCAACACATTAAGACTTCACTTTCCGTAGGGCGCGGCCGAACCGATATAAAACGCCTTCAACTGCGTATGATACTGTGCAATTCACCAAAGTTGAAATAGTTATATTCTTACAATGGCATGTGGTTGTAACGCCTGTTCTATCACATGAACGTTTTTACGATAAATCCTCAAGGAGTTTTCCAAGGCAGTATTTTTACCTTTTGAATTTTGCTTCTCATACATTCCAACAGTTTTTTCAGAGTATTGTCCTTTTTTGAACTTTATCTCTTTTCTTTCTTTTCTTTAACAGCCGTTGCTTTAAAAAATTAGCTGCGCGCGAATATTACTCAGATGTTCTCGTACGAAATTTAGGGGAAAATGACCTTGATAAGCCAACGAAAGTAATAGAATGAAATTCAGTGCAATTTTATTGGTCCATTTGCTTCCTGCAGAGTAAACTGATCGGAAATATGCAACGTCGCAAACTACCATTGATATCATGCGCTCGGTGGACGATTGAGCCCTGAGGAGAATTTCATGAGCGCAGTGTGGTCCAAAACTGAAGAATAGGAAGAGATAAGTCGGAAGATGACTGAAAGATCACGAAAGTTTCGTAACTGATGTTTTTCTGAGTCGCCAATGAATTTGATGTGAAATTGCCAATATTTTAACACCAGTACCTATTAATTATAGGGAAGTTTATTGCACGCTGCTGCGGCGCGGCGCGGCGTGCTTGCCGCTGGCATCTAGAAACGCGTACCGACGCCTACAAACCTAAAGGGATACTTCAAGCATTGGGCAATGCTTGAAGTATCCCTTTAGGTTTGTAGGCGTCAGTGCGCGTTTCACACTGGCAGCACGCCGACGCGCCCCCCGACGGGTGGGTGGTGAACGATTTCTTGCGGAGGTAGCTCCCTGGCGGAGAAACTCGTATATCGTGTAATTTTTTGTTTTTTTTTTTCAATTTTTTTTTTTAAATTTCCGAATTTTAAAATTACATACTGGTCGTGTGAAGTAAAAAGTAAACTCTTAACGCTAGATGAAGTGTAATAATCAAAGGCAGGTCGTCTGGGTCGTCTGTCGCTCGGTGGAAGGGTGACGCGTCAATTTGAATTTTAGACATTTTCGCGCTATTGCAAGAACGTTTTTCATTGGCTGCATTGAGTTGTTGATACTGCTGATTGTTGACGTCGAGTTAGGTTAGGGTTGATGAACACCGGAAAAGTTGTTTTGACTGAACGTTCGTTTTCGTCGTGAATTTTATCGCGATTGTATTCATTATTTTAGCAATTAGTTTATCAAAATCTGCTTCAAAATGGTAAGTAAACTTGTGTAAATGTCTGTTTCAATTAACAACTGTGGCTGCTCAAATTGAGTCGTCCATTTCCATTTGCGGGGTATCACTCGGACCATGCGGGAACCCCGGCGTTTTCGCCTGCAGGTGGAGCTTGAATTTTCTAAATTCGTTCAAATTTAAACCAGCATTAGCCAAAATATATCTGTAACTGGACACTTTTTGGTACTCTTGAGTTGTAACCCCAGTATCTTTAACCTTCTCTTCATCGGATTCTTCATGACTAATTTGTACAAGATTGTCCGTAGCGGCCGTCCAGCTCTAGGGTCCCATTCGTCCTTACGTCTGAGAATCGCATGAATTGAAATGCTGAGTACCTAATGTGGGTGCTTCACTGAACTTCACAAGTTACCAATACAAGTCCCTACATACCAAGTCAGGGGAGAAATGATCTGCGTGCACTGATCAGTGTTAAATCAACATGTATTTTGGTAATTATTTAAGAGAGACTTTTAACCAACGAGCAGAGGAGTGAGCGGTTCTATCAGTCATTCAATTGAGCAGTTACTCGCTACAACAACAGCTGGTGTTGTGTGGAGTTTCTGCAGATATTTTACATTCACATTACTGACAACAGGAAGTTAAATACTAATATGACACCTAACATTTAACGTTTCTTCTAAATTTTGGAAGTGCAATTGAAAAAAACTCTAGTAAATTAAGTAACTTTAGTTTAAAGTGTCTGTAGTAGTAACTGAAGTCAGGAGGAATGGCTTACAACTAAAGAAAATCCTGGGACAGCAGACTAGATAATCTCGACCAAGCAGGTCGCGTGGTCGAGATCTTTTTACACCCCTGGCTTTCATTTTACAGCAATAATACGTGAGTTGAAGAAACCCTCTCAAAGAAATCTACCTTCAAGTTTAAAAGACAAGCTAAAAAAACAAATTAAAAATGTACACAACGTCTCTAAGGATTTTAACTCCACTAAAGCGAGTGTAGGGAGCTGGAACATCCAGTTACTTACACCTAAACGCTTCAATAGAGGGATGCATTTTCGTAATAACATCATTACCACACGTCAAGATTGTTAATAATGTTAATTACTTACAATGATTATCCTTTCTTTAAATTTTCATTCCTCTGCAACTGTGTCTGATTTTTGTACTTTGCGTTTTTAGACGATCAGCAAGAATAATAAAATGATGCAACATGTCAATTACCGGATCCGAGTGATTCTCCAGGACTCTCGGACGTTCATCGGAACTTTTAAAGGTATTTCTTTATTTTTGTAACCGACGGTGTTGAATACATTGCCTTCTCTTTCACCGACAATTGCTTCCACATTATTTTTTTCTGTTGTCACAACTGTCACTTTAAATACCATATTCTATTTCAACATGTATTTTCTATTCACATACCGTATCTACTATTGATGGACTTGTAATATTTGTTTTGCTACATAGAATCAAGTGATGCCGACAAAATTTTTTGTGGCATTCAATTAAGTAATTGGCACAGCTCAAATTTCTGCTTCGTTTGTGCTTTAGATTGACTCCATTAAAAACGCTTATCGCTCCCATAAATGTTTAATGATAGCCATGTCTGTCACCAATATACTAAATACATGCCATATAAACTATGCTCAAAAATAAAAGTGATGATCTATTTGTAAGCGCAAAAATGGCTCCTAAAATTACCAAACTCAAGATAACTTTGAACATTTTATGTTGAAGATCAAGCTCAATAAGTAAAACTCTTACTCATTGATTTAATTGTTGCAGCTTTCGACAAACACATGAATATTATTCTGGGAGACTGCGAAGAATTCAGAAGAGTGAAGCCTAAGTCATCGAAACAAGCCGAAAGAGAGGAGAAACGAGTCCTAGGGTTCGTGCTCGTTCGTGGTGAAAATATAGTTTCAATGACTGTAGAAGGACCGCCTCCCCCAGAAGAAGGGATCCCCAGAGTACCCATTCCCGGAGCAACTCCTGGACCCGGAATCAGCAGAGCAGCCGGGAGAGGAGTTCCAGCTGCTGGTACTTCAGTTCCCATCGGTGAGCCATATTCTTTCATTTCAATAATGCATCCCTTTCACCTAATGGTTACTGTCCAGTGCGGACCTTGGCTTTCAAAACAGCACCTTTTCACTTTGTTCATCCTCCGATCTCATTTTCAATTTGTGTCTACTTTTGTCCTGTTCTTCTTTTTATTGCTGGTAAGTCGGTTTTGACAAAGTACAAAGGTTTGAAGGTTAATGTCTCCTCATGGCTCTCTGTAAAAAGTTACCTAACTAGTAATGTAGATATCAGGTCTTTCCTGAAAAAAAGAAAAAGGAAGAAAAAAAGAAAAAAAAATCAGTGAAGGCTCACTGCCAAATGTTACCTCTATCTAGGGCTGTTCTATCGGTTGTCGGTAAGCTACCGAAACAGTTCCGTCAAAAAAATATACATTAAGAGCGCTCTTACCGATAGCGATCTCATTTTTCGGAGCTGACAAAAAGAAGGTGTTGCCATTTGTACATCTGTTTTACGCGCCGCTGCGCCAGGCAATCCGACTAACCGACACACAGGGTAACAATGCGTTGAGTGCGAGCTCTCAAAACTCCAATAAGGCAGGCTGTCAACAATATCATCGCCACTGTCGGTACTACCACCAGTTTTGGTAAGAGGCGATACCGATAGCGTTCCGGCAAGAATTTGTTTGAACACCGGTACCTCTATCCTCAGGGAAAATATTGTTTGGTATAATAATGTTTTTGCTAGAAAACATGTATGATAATTAGTTCACTTCAAAGCTGCTCTTGTTCTAATTGTTCATTAAATGCAGGTTATATCCTCTTTTTTAAATCAAACATTTAAATGCTCTGTATGAACTCCGATTATATGTTTAGTCCACTATCGATTTCACTGCAAGTTTCGTAACGCCTTAGAGACTATAAGATCCAGTTTTACTGCCTCATTTTTAATCTTTGCTTTTGATTTTACAGGACTACAAGGTCCTGTACGAGGAGTTGGAGGCCCTTCAGCTCAGGTTATGACCCCAGGAATGCCACCGCGACCCGGACCACCAATGATGGCAGGACCACCACCTCCAGGAATGATGGGCATGGGTAAGTTTTCTCCTGAGAGCCTAACGTTTTTTTTTTTTTTTTATACATGCGTAGAACATATCGACGGTGCAAGTCGGCAATCACATAACTCGTTTGCGGTGTCTGAAAATCTCCGCAACTATGTTATTTTTTTAAAGGAGAACAAATGGACATGATTCCTTGAAGTTTTTGCAGAATTTTCCTCGCACATAGAAGAAAAATCACGGCAGTTTTAAAGAATTGCCGTTGAGTAGTTTTCCGTTTAAAAAAAAAAGTATGACAGGAAGTCTGCGACGTCGCAAACCGAGTTATGTGATTGCCGACTTTCACCGTCGATATTCAACCCTGTCCTCAGGAAATAGAACCCTCAAGCAACAGAAATACACAAAGTAGAAAAAACTATTTTGTCAAGAAGGGTGTTTTTCAAACATTTCGGCTTGAAAAAGGTGTAGAAACGTCTGACCAAACCGGCATTATGATCGTTTGAAGCGCACGACTCAAAAAACATAGAATTGAAAGAAAACTACTGTATTTCTTTGACCATGGGCAGCACCCAACTTTTCTTTCTGAAAAATTTTGAGATGGGGGAGGGGATCCTGGATTGAAAGCTGTACCGCCCTAATTTTTTATTAATTGTGGAAATAGACTGAAATGACAAGAGTTGAATGAAATCAAATTCTCAAAAACCCTATATTTATTATCTACAAATAACGGATTACCCTTGAGTTTGTCACGATGTACTCATGAGTCTTTTTTACACAATATTTCATATTTTGGAAAGTATTTGAATTGTGAAAAATTCGAATAATCTAAAGTTCATGGCAGCAACAAATTATTTTAAATGATTGAAATCATGTCTTAAGAGAAGATCAATAACAGCCCACTAGATCTGTTTGTTAACCAAGGCTAAGTTCTCTTATGAACGATGTAAGTCTGCAACCACGTATATCTTTGCGATGCTTCAGACTTCCTCTCATATTTCATTTTTTTATTGGAAAACACCTCAAGGGGAATCCTTGAAAACTGCGGTGATTATTCTTCTTGGTGCTAAGAAAATTCTGCAAGAACTTCAAGAATTGGTGTTGATTTGTTCTCCTCTAAGAAAATAAAATAGGAGCGGAGGTGTCCTAACATTGCAAACAAGATACGTAGTTTAGGAGTTTCACCGCCGATATGTCCTCTTCTGCTAAACCTGTCATGGCGAAGACAACGGGATAGCAAGCCCTTAAAAAGTGAGGAAAAACATGTAAAAGTCAGTAAATTACATCATCGCACCCTGAATTTCCTTCTTTAACAGAAACTTTAGGATTGCTTTGACTGTATCTATACTTCCCATTTGCAGAGCTTAAATTGTGAGCTGTTCAAGTCTTGTAAAAACCATTTTCATGCTCAAAATCGTTAAGAAGTTAAGACAGATTCAGGAAATTTCACACCCAAAAACCTTGATAAGTCAGAAAATTTCAGAACCATCACTTAAAATCATATTGGACTAAAGTGCCTTTAGACAATGAAAATTTGAAAATGCATGGCACATGGACCATTGTACCTTGACCATGCCAATTGTACTCCAAGGAGTACATTTAATTTAAATTTTTGATGTAGTTGGTGAGATTTTTGTACAATTCTCTTGCAAAAAATCTTTGAGTCACAAAATCCCCCTCAGTTTTCCTCACCATTTTTGTGCAACAGATAGAGTCAGTCATAAATTGAAGCGGTAGTTATTCCACCACGCCTGGAACCAAAAAGCCTTAAATTTACTAACAAAAACTGTTGAAAAAAATAAAGGTTTATTACTGAATTCTATCAATTAAAAAACTGATAAAAAGTCACACAAAAGCTGTAATATTGACTTACCAACTGTGAAAACAGTCCAAAATAATGGACTGTAGCAGAGTCCCTCTCTTTGGCTTTAATCATTCCACTAGCTCAGAGCGAACGAGACAGACATCAAGCCTTAAGTAGTTTCGAGTGCTGGGGCTGCACCTTAGAAGTTAGAGCGGCAGCAGGTCTCTCCCCAGGGTAGTATTTTAGACCGTTTTCACAGTATGCCTGAATTTCTGTTTAAGTACACTTCTTTTTTCCTCAATAAGCATATTTTGCTAATTATACCTAATGCATGCAATAACTTGAACTCCTATAGCATCTCTTCTTCTTTCGCTTCGCAGGTATGCCAGGACCAGGAATGATGGGCCGAGGTGCTCCTCCCATGGGTGGACCCCCAGGAATGCGACCTCCTCCACCAGGCATGCCCCCTCGACCCCCCTTCATGTAAATACACACCCTCCAGACTTGTAAATAGCCGCTGTCAGGATCAGACAATCTGGTAAAACTGGGTCATTTGTCCCTGCGATCTTTCATGAACATTTATTTCTATCTGTGAGCAGGTATTTCTCTAGCATAGTGCATATTCCCAGTTGTTTCAAAATCTGAAACCAAGCAAACTATAAGCAAATTTTATTTCTATCTGTGAAGTCTGTTTAAAACTTGGGAGAAGTTGACTCGTAGCAATATAAAATGGGTGACTCAACCAGAATGGTTTAATGGAAGACATCAAAATTTCTAAATTTAAAACTTTCTTTGTCTATGAGTAGAAACCTCTGGCAAATGAATTTATCCGCAGTCACTGTCAAATTTTATTCATGCTTTGATCTCTTGATTTCTTTTTTTCTTGGAATCTGAGATTTTTTGTTCTAATGTTCTTCATGCCTCCATTTTCAAGCTGAAATTTCTCTATAATGATGTGCTAAGTAAAAGGTATGTGTACAGTTCTCTTCTTTCTTTGCAGGATATTTTTAAAAATATGTCTAAAACCATGCAAACTCTGTAGGAATTCTAAACGTACCCATGGTTTAGGGTGAATATATTCCAGATGTAAAGGAGAGTTTGCTTACTTCTGATGCGAACTCAGTTTGAGTATATCTGCATTTAAATTCTATATCAGATTAAACATTCTAAATGTTGCTTCGTCTTGCATTTTGTTAGAATGGAGAGTTAAACACCTTGGACTCGGAGAAAAAAATGATATGATGAGAGAGTGCATGTTTATTTTTAAAAAAAGGTTGGAACCCTTCTGTCAATGACCCATCTTTATGTAAAGCTAGCTTATAACTTGTGGGAAGTGTGAATGGTTTCTTAAGTAAGTTCCAGAAGACCAGTCCAAAAATACTGCCATGATTGATCCTGATCCTCTTGCAGTCTGTGATCACTGCATCTTGTCGATCGTTCACTTATTTCAAACCTAGGATTTTTGTATGGAAATCTGCCAGATCTCCTCAGTTTTCTCAAGTACTATTTGTGTTGACAAAATTTTTTCATCACTACGATTTTTACCATCATCTGTTTTTATTATCTTGAAGATGTATCTTAGTTTGTACAGCAAGGAAGGCGCAAATTATGTTGCATTTACTTTTTAATAAATTATGATCTAAGATACACCTCGAAATCGTTATCTGTTCATCCTTCTTAGGCACTAAACGTGCGGTATTAGACACACTTTAGGTGATTCATCTCTGTTTCTTGCAAAAGTCAAACTGGCGTGCAATTTATCGCATTGATTAAGTCAGAAATCTCAGTAGATTTTGATTTTTTAACCAATTAAAGATGATATCCCTCATCCATGGACCTAAAAAATCATTCTGAATAAAAAAAAATGGAGAATTTGCGCAGAAATTTTTTATTGCTTTATCTGAAAGTACTTAAAGAGCTGATTTTGCAGTATTTTTTATAATTTTTTTTTCCCATGGGATATAGTATAAAAATAGATTTAAAAGTGAGAAAATGCGCCGCCTAGTGACGTCATCTGGCAGCATTACCCATTGTACGCGTGTATTTTGGCAGATTAGATCATTTTGTCATATCTCCTCCAATAATGGTTCAATTTATGAACCAAAGGCATCCTCGCATTCAGCTCACTTGGTAGCGTCCATTCAAACGCGGAATTCATCAAATTTCAGACACTTGCAAATTCTCCATTGGCAAAATTTAAAGAAATGAAAATGAATTTTTTTATTTTAGAATAAAAAACCTAACATTCAATAAAGTAATTAGCTTCTGTATCGATTGCGAGGTTTCTTTGTGACAGCAATCGATGGATCATTAGGTGGGTAAAACCTGTTCAAGCTTTACGTTACTATTTGATTCTCAACTAAGTGGCACAATCAGAAAATCTGTAATGGATGGACAGTTACTGTCACTCCTAAATCCAAGTCAGTGCATAAATTGAAGAGCTCTCACTCTGAATAATCGAAGTATATTTCACAAAATAGTTTAATTTTTCTGATGAATGTGAAAGACTGGCATCATTTAAATCGAGTTTAATAGAAACGCACCAAGTCGCATTTGGAAAAAATAAGTTGAGAGTGGTTTTGAATTCAATCTCTCTTAAATTTTCACCTGTCAAAAATTTAAAGTCAAGAAAAATTATTTTGTACGTAAAAATAGTCTTTTAACTTTGCCCTCATCATTGAGTCTTATGGAGGTATATAACTTCAAACCTTCTTCTCCTCCAACTTGATACGACCTGGTGCAGTTCTGTCTAGCTGGGTCCACGGTCCACTAACGTAATTGAAGCCTGAAGATTGAAATTATCCTAAATAAGGAAAGTTCTTGCCAATAAATGTGAAAACTGTTAAGTGATCACTTTACTTCGTACTAGCACTCAGCTTTTTTTTTAGCAACTTGGGGTATAATAATTTGATTTCAAATACTACCTAGTTTATTTCGCCATTTAATTTCATCAGAAACTGTGATGAGGATGCAGGTCGAGGAGCAGTCTGTATCAATCCTTTTTTTTTTTTTTTTTTTTTTTTTTTTTTTTTTGAACCAAACAATTTTGATCAAAATGGCACATCCCTTGTTTTATTGATTACATGATTTGTTTTAATAATAAATTTCAATTAAGGTAGAAAAAGAAGCAAAGAAAAACTTGAAGTTTGTCATTTCGAAGTTCATATTTATTAGACGTTTTGAAATGAGGTATAAAATGCACAGTTGATGAAAAGTTTAAAAAACAAAACAATTTTATAAAGAATATAAATTAACTTTACAAGTGAAACTTGGAATAAATTATAACACATTTAAAGATAGTTAATTTTATTACTTTTAAATTAATAGGCGTGCGAAACTGTGACTCCAAGTCAGGGAGAGTCGCACTTCTTTATTTCAGTCTAGTTTTGCTATGCAGACAAAATTTTATTAACTCCAGCTAGATAGAGTTCTCATATTTAAAGATGAGCAAAATTATGGTATAATCTTTCATATGTTAACCCACTGAAAATTAAAAGCAATTCAATAACATTGTAGTTTGGTTAAGTGGACAATAAACAGTTACATAACGTCGAAAACAGATTAACTTCTCACGACGGGCAAACAGGAAATAATGCAGAAGATTTTTTAAAAAACAGCTTGTCTGATGAAGACCCAGGTGGAAATTTAAGTATTCTCTTTTCATGAAAAGTAAAAAATGAGAATTGTCCTAGTCTACATAATAATTTGGACAAGAAGAAAGGATATCGTAACAATTATTTTTTAAAACTCCAATAAGTGCCCTCAGAGGAATCCAGGGTATATTTCTAATAGATTAAATGTATCATATACTTCAGTCAGCGAAGCTATAATTTTTAGCGCCTTGGCTTTGATTATATTGCTGTTTTTTTCCCCTGAGTTTTCGACCTGACAAAGCAAATATTTACTATCAATACGCAATAAGACAACAAAATGTTTGTACTGATTCCCTGCTGAGAAGATTAAGGTAAAATAGATTATATAAAAATAAAACAGAAATATATCTTTTCTTTTTGTGTACTGCGGTGCTTCAGGGCTTACGGCTGCCATTGCCTTCAGATTTGGCACTTGAGAGTAGGATTATATAGTCGCTGCTCAACATTTATTTGATTGAGCTTTGTTCTAGCGCATGTGGTGTGTTACTTCCTGAGTTAAGTGTCACTTCCTGAGTTAAAATGGGCATTTCCTACTATCAAATCCCAAGAACTAACCTAACGTTCCTACAACAAATGAAACATCTCAAAATATTTCCACTACTTCAAAAAGCACACTTATATACACTATCTATCCAAATGGCATTACAGTAAATATTTGTTCAAGAGCCTATAATATTTCTCATCTATTTTTTATATTTAGAAGGTACCAAGAGGAGTCAATCATGACTAAAACTAACAGTCAACTAGGAGAGGAGATGAAAGATTTTGTCCCCTCAGTTTTTCACAATGGTAGACTGTATAGGCTTATGGAACCAAAGGGGTGACACACTTTTTTCCACTGACAATCATGAGGTGAATTAACTTTTAGGATTTTAATTCCTTACTGTCAGAATCAAGATAGACCGGGTGTAGTATGTAGTCATGATTGACTGCCCATGTTCACTATTTGTACAAGTTTGTCTAATTTTCCTGAGAGGTTCCTTAAAATTAAGCAACAAATAGGCTAGGTAATTACATTGGTAAAATTGATTTTTTAAGCCTGAGCAGGCTTCCAATTTGTTGTTCTTTGTTTTTCTGCAAAATTGATAGAGAGGCTACATCCACTTGAAAAGCTTTGACGATATCGTAAAAAAACTCTGATTCTTGAAAGACTTAATTTAGGGGTTTTCTTTTGGTTCATGATTTGCTATATTTACAGAAGGCAATGTTAAGAAAATGGAAACTATAATTTCTTCCCTGCAGTTGTTTACTAAATGATCAAAAACAAGAAAGGAATACAAAAAACCTGTACTTAAAAGTCTTACTATAAAATCAGCAACGATGTGAAAGAGAGGATAGGAATCACTAATTGATTAAAATGATTTTTAATTATATTGTGAGAAAAAAAATGATCCTTAAGTAATTGGAGAAGTGACTAAGAGTCATAACAATTGCTTCACAATCAGTCGAGTCTGAAATTTCACCCTTGCACTTGAGAGAGGGGTGTATTGTGTTTAAAAGGTTTACAAAATTTGCTCAAATTTTACCTGAGGCAGTTAACATTAAATTTATCATAATTATACATGTTTCAAAGATTTTTACATTTTGTCACAAATCAGAAAGCTACGAAGAAAAAGATAAATAAGTCTACAACTCAATCTTGGCCAAGTAAAGTTGACATTGCTGAGTTTTCACTTGTTACAAAGTTTAGAACATCCTCTTACACAGTTTACAATGTATGGTTAATTGTGAGATCAACCTTTAAAAGTGAAGAAAAAAGAGGTACCTAAACAAGCATTCAAGGAACTCTTCATATCGACGAAGCAATGTGTTCAGTTGTTTCTGTTCTTTGATGGTTGACATTTAAAATTAAATTGAATGCTTTGTCATTTTTTTTTTCTTATAAGACATTTTTGAGATGGTGTTTCAAAAAGATATTAAAAATCCATTACCAAAAATACTTAAGCCACTCAATATTGTTTTAGATTAGGTATGGGATTTTATCTTTTTTAACTCAATTAAGAGGCCAAAAGAATTATTTTCTACGGATTGTAATTCACCTTGGACGCTATTCCTTTTGGATCAGTCTTTTTGAACTGTAAGATTAATTCTCCAAGACACTCAGCCATTAAGGAAAAAAGTTTAAATTGATAAGTAAAAGGAGAAATTGGGAATTTTGAACTGCTCATGTGTCTATTTAGAAAAAATTAAATCTGAGTTTCCATTCCAAACATTCAAAATTGAAAGGTGCGTAACTGTAAATGATATCAAGTTTCTTCACAAATTTTCAGAACGAGATGCTTGGTCATTTCGATACACGTAGTAGCCAGCTTGGAAAATATGTGGGTAAATCGAATACCCAAGCATAATGGACGTATCTGATTCAAAATTTCCCTCTGACTTTAGTTCATAACTATAAGTGCAGCAGATTAGATTGAGAGACAGTACAATCATGATTTCAGGCTAACACAGAGCTGTGAAAAAATTCATAATTTGCTGATTGTATCACAACAATAAGTCTGTCGCTACACATCGAAGTTGAGTCGATGAAATCATACAATTTTCAGAGAAAAAAATGTCACAAAATATCCATTACAATTGTAAAGAGAAAAAAATATCGAGACTACTTAACTATTTACAATAGTTACACTAGATTAATAGGAATTATTGCACTTAAAATCTCTCAGTCAAACGAGGCCCTATTATTAGGCCGTGAGCCACGAGCGTCACAGAGCCAAAAGGGAGGTAGATAGGTAGGTAAACAAGACATTCAACGAGAAAATAATCAACACACAATCTCATGTTCATCCTTAAAGAATACCGTTTGTTCTAGCTTTACGATTAGTCTCCTCTTAAAGGGTAGGTAGGAATAAGCACCTGGCAACGAGAACGAGAATGCCCTGACCAGGTAAACAAACCTTTTTTAGCGAAACATTTGGACTGCATTTTGCAATTTGGAACTATAAATTCTGGCCCAGTTTAAAAACAACGTATGTGCCATCAGTTTTCCTATGCACATAAGTGTTTTTTCAGATGAGCCAGAATTTATAGTTCCAAATTGCAAAATGCAGTCCATTTGAAAAGGCTCTCGGTCTGTGCGCCCGTGTTTCGAGCTAGGAAGCAGTGGCGTGGCGTGCTTTGCGATATATCGATTGATTCGCCATTTAAACCTATGGAAAAAGATCGATTATCAGGGCGTTCGCAGCGAACACCTTAATAATCGATTCTTTACCATAGCTTCAGATGGCGATATATCGATAATCGATCCTTCACGCCACGCCACTGCTAGGAAGTGTTCCACGGGAGTCGCGGTTCCGCGCGGTGCAACTCCGGAGGAAGCAACGAGTCGAAACTTATCAGTAGCGTGGCGTGAATTGCGATATATCGATCGTTATGCCATTTAAACCAACGAAAAAAGATCGATTATCAGGGTGTTCGCGGCGAACACCTCAGTAATCGATTCTTCACCGTAGCTTCAAACGGCGAGATATCGATAGTCGATTATTCACGCCACGCCACCGAAACTTATCACAGTAAGTAGATCATTTATCACTAAGAGGCCTTAGCGTAGTGGATGACTGAGTTATACCGCACGGACGCGACCTCTCGCTCGGGGCTCTCCGTGGACCGGAAGATGGTCTTCCGCTTCCGGAGGGGCAAGTTGAGCTCTTCCTTGCAGGAGCGGAGATCCACCGGGTCGGGCGACGACGACGGCACGAGGCTCAAGGAGTTGGAGACGGGCAGCCCGGTGCCGGAGTGGATGTTGATGAGGATCGGCGAGGGCTCCCGGGCGTAGGTCTGCGGAAGCGGGAGCGGTAGAGGTAGCAACCGGTTGTTGGGGAACCCGGGCCTGTGCATCACGAACGAGTCGGGGATGATGCAGACGGACGGCTCGGTGACCGGCAAGGCCTCCGGGGTGGAGGTTCGACTAGAAACTTCGGAGGGCATCGGGAGGTAGCGCCGGAACCTCTTGGCGTCCTCGGACTCGTTGGCGGAGGCCACGGCGGCGGCGGCCAGGAGCGCCGGGTCCAGCCCAGAGGGTTGCCTCATGAACTGGTTCAAGTCTTTGAAGTAAGGCTGCGAGGAGGTGGAGGGTGGAGACGCCGGGGACATGGGCGACGGCGTGGAGGAGGGTTGGTACGGTGACTCCGCGGCTGGAGGCGGCGCGGCGGTGGCCGGCATCTGGACCGGCGCCATCTCCACGGCACCCCTCAACGGCGGGTTCTCGAACTTGTTCTCCTTATCGCTGCTCGAGGACAGCTCGTTCTCGGCGCCGCTCCGGGCGACGGCCGTGACGGCGTTCTCCGAGTGCGACTTGATGTGGCTCTCCATGTTCTTCTTCGAGTTGAACGTCTCCGAGCAGATGGTGCACTTGTAGACCTTCTCGCCGTAGTGGGAGACCTGGTGGAGCTTGAGGACGTGGTTGTAGCCGAAGGCCTTGCCGCAGATCTCGCAGGAGTAGGGCTTCTCGCCGGTGTGGGTGCGGGTGTGGACCTTGAGCTGCTTGGAGCAGGTGAAGCCCTTGCCGCACGACTTGCAGACGTAGGGCTTCTCGCCGGTGTGCGTCCGCATGTGGATGACCAGCTGACCGCTCTGGATGAAGGTCTTGTTGCAGATGGAGCACTTGTGCGGTCGCTCGCCGGTGTGGATGCGCATGTGGCGGTGGAGCTTGCCCGAGTGTTCGAAGGCTCGTTCGCAGATGTCGCACTTGTACGGACGCTCTTTCGTGTGGATCCGTCGGTGGACCGAGAGGTTCTCTTTGACGGAGAAGGACTTGTCGCAGTAGTCACATTTGTAGGGCTTCTCGCCGGTGTGGGTGCGGTAGTGGCGGGTGAGCCGGGCCGGGACGGCGAAGGTCTTGCCGCAGTAGTTGCACTGGTACGGGTCGTCGCCCTCCTTCCCGTGGGAGCGGAGGTGGTTCTGGTAGGTGTTCTTCTGGGAGAAGGTCTTGGAGCAGTAGGAGCAGGTGAACTTGTCGGGGGTCGTCGAGGAGTCTACGGCGGCCTCCTCGGGGTTCGGCGCTGGGAGCGAGAAAACGGAGACGGGCAAGTCCGGCGAGCAGACGAGGCGCTTGACCGGGCTCAGGGTGCAGTCGGCGCCGACGGGCACTGTTTCCCGGACGGCTGCCGTCGATGGGCTGATCTCCTCGCCAAAAAGGCCTACCATTTCAGAAACACGGCTCCACAAAGTTTCTGCAACAAACAATCAAAACAAAGTGTCAAAATTGCGCCCAGCTGAATATTCAACATTGCCAAGATGGAAAACAAATAGGGAAGTTTAGTCATTTTCATCAAATAAAGATTTCAGTACATTTTGCTTTGAATTAAGTTTGAATAATTGTTATTCCCTGGTTTAACCGAGAGAACCTGGAGTATATATGCGAGGAAGCACCCCTGGTAAAAATTGGCGATAGGAGCTGCGTTTCAAAATACCATAAGGGTTCTTATAGCCGACTAAAGAAGGCTATTGAAAATCATATAGCTGGCTGTAGAGAGCGGAGCAAATCATATAGCCAGGCTATACGAAGATATAAAAAAGTATCCAGTGGGGCTATAGTTCCTATCACCGGGCTTTACATTTTATCGCCATTGGCTATAAAAGGCTATAAGAAATTGTGTAGAAATTCGTGTGCTTTGGAAATCATTAAGTTGGATACGAAACTCCTTAATATTTACAAAACACACATTATATTTCCCTTCAAACATTTTTTTTTCTTCATTAATTAAAATGAGAATAGTCCATACAGCGTGTGCAAACATTTCAAAATCATGAGTTGAAAAACGCTGACTCCGCGGGATTAAATATTAGAGCCTAACACGAAGCGGAGCGGCGACGCATTGGCGCCTACAAACCTAACATGGATACTTCACGCATTGCGCAATGCGTGAAGTATCCCTGTTAGGTTTGTAGGCGCCAGCGCGTATCACGCTGGTTGCTCGCCGCGCCGCGGAGTGCCACGGCGCTTCAAGCAACTATTTCGCGTCGGAGGTGTTGCACAGTATCATTTGACATTGAAGGCGTTCCAACTCATCAATTATGACAGGCATTCTTTAAGAGTATAGAGCTTTCCTCGCAAAAAAAAAATCAAGACACTACGGCACAAAACGAGAGCGATGGTCCAAAAACTAACCAAGTCCTAGTATCCGTATTTAGTAACGTTTGGCATAAACTCTATTGTCTGGCTGTTGCTCAATCGCCATCGGCTATAAAAGGCTATAAGAAATTATACAGCCGGCTACAGAAGCTATTGGAAATCTTACAGCCGGCCTTAGATCTATAGTATTTTGGAACACAAATTCTACTGCCAACCAGGGACTTCATCACCTTCCGGCCGAAGTATCACAAGCGCCATACGACGTTTCAAAATTTCCGCCGTCATTTTATTTATTCACAGAGAAATTGTATAACGAAGCTGGCCGAAAACACTGATGAAACAAGTTGGATTTTGCAATCGCTAGCGATAGCAATATTCGTCATGGGAACGTTAGCTTCTGGGATATGAAAATGTTAAGGTACAGTTCGTTTGTAGTATCTTCTGAATTGAAGGGGCTATGTAATTTTGTGTTGACATCTCTTTTTAACATTTTTAATTATTTTCTTTGCATACAAGAAAGCTGTTATGTACCAATTATTTATTTTCGTTGGATTATATATGGTTTTCGGAAGTTAACGCATTCAAGTTTCAGGTTCGCTTTTTCGGCGTAAAGTGTACATAAGGTGTCCCAAAAGCACCGGGACTTGTTCTGTAACTTCGAAAGTAAGATAGATACAGACATGATCTTGATTTCATTTTAAAGATCAACTTAATACCTATCGATTAAAACCAAGATCAGCTCAATCGGATAAAAATTGACCGAGTTATGGCAATTTGAAATCAGCGAGGAAAGTTTACGCCTACGGTTTTTCAGGAAGATTCTTCATCGCCGTAAATCGAAAAGTCGGCCGATAAAGTGATGCTTATTGTGTTTTTTTATTTTCGAGGTGTCATTTATCAACATTTTGTACCATCAAACACAACAGTTGACAGTGCGTATTATTGCAAAGTACTAAAGGAGTTGAGAATGCACATTTCCCGGAAACGGTCGGACTTGAAAGCTTAGTGGATACTCCATCAAGACAATGCGCGGCCTCACACATCGAGCTTAACACGTGAATTTATAAGTAAAAATGGAGTTGAAACAATCCCTCATCCCCCTTATAGCCCTGACTTGGCTCCATGTGATTTTTGGATGTTTCCTACGCTTAAAAAGGAGCTTCGCGGACGAAGATTCGTATCGAAGACCGAAATCCAGAATGCAATTCAAAACTTCTTCAACTCCATCCCAGAGGAAGAATTCAGGAAAACAATGTTGGATAAGTGGCAAGAGCGCATGAAAAAGTGCATCCGGTTTGATGGACGGTACTTTGAAAAGCGAAAGGAAGTTATGGAAGATTCGGAGGAAAGTGGATAGGAATAGTAACTTTTTGAATCCTGGTAAGCGAAAAATCTTCCTAAAAACCGTAGGGGTAAACTTTCCTCACTAATTTCAAATTGTCATAACTCGGTCAATTTTTATTCGATTGAGCTGATCTTGGTTTTAATCGATAGGTATTGAGTTGATCTTTAAAATGAGACCAAAATCATGTCTGCATCTATCTTACTTTTGAAGTTACAGAACCAGTCCCGGTACTTTTGGGACACCCTACGTATGATATTTTTACTCTACACATATGCCCAAATACGCATCATAAGGGACCTATGTGCTTCCTAAGTTACCAAGTATTAATTATTGTTAGATTATTGGTCTAAAACATTCAATACAACCAGTAAAAATTAGCTGTCCCCTACGAGATTCGAACCCCCGCTCGCACAAAAAGTGACGCTCTCCCAGGGTCAGAACAGTGACTTTGCTAACTGAGCTATCTCGCCGGTCGGATGTTGATGCAGAAAATGAGAACAGTTAAGTGATCTCGGACGCTGAGCGGGGCTTCACAAAAGACGTCCTTGAGATTTCAACGGTTCGGCCACTGGCGTGATAAGAGACAAATGGATCAAGCGCATTACTCTGTGAGACATCGTTTACCTATGCGGTCATGTGTCACAAGGTTCATCTCACTATGCATATGCGATCGCGGCAGTAAGCTGAGGCAATATTTCTGTATTCATGGATTAAATCCATCAATCGAGTTCTGATTTTGGCTCATATATCCGTAACGGGTCCTCCAGAGCAATTTTCCACCTTGTACGATGGTTATTATTTCTTTACATCTATGTTTAAAATTTGAGGTGGGATAATGGCGGCTTCTCAAGAGCAACGAGGTAGGCGATCTTTTGCACCAACGAACAGAAAACTGATGGCGAAAAATAGCCAATGAAAACCTCCCAAAAAAAAGAATTTGCCTAAAAACGGAACTTCGTGGTTCTGCGCAGATTTACCAGTCAGACACGACATCTCAAGGTGGAAAAAAACTCGCTGAAAGCGAATTTTAGAAATCAACACAACTTGACGTAGAGACATGATTGGCTAAAAAATACAACGGTTTTTGATACATCGGAAAATCAACCAAAAATCGGAGACTGGGCGAAACGCTCAAGGTCGCAGAGGTATAGGGAATCCCATTGCGAAAGCAACGGAACGATTGTAATATCATGGGGAACTCCGTTCCCATGACAACACTGCTGCTGATGAAACTCAGTGACATTTTCAAACAGATTCAACCATTAACTTCTCTGTAAAAAACTAAAATGGCGGCAGAAATTTTGAAACGTCGCATGGCGCTTGTGATACTTTGGCCGGAAGGTGACGACTTGATGAACAGGTGAGGAATCAAGTATGTATATTTGCGAGGAAGCACCTGATGAACGGGCGAACGGTATGAGAAAGTAAACAAAAAAACTTGGGTGAGATTCGAAGTTCAGGATTGCATTAAGACTCAAAAAAAATAAAAATTACAGAACACATTATTCGATCAAAATCAAGGAAAACTGAATGAAAATTGAAAAATTCCATTCCGGCAGGCCCCGACCCCGGAGAATGTAGAGCCAGTCTGCCTGGTCATAACAAGGCTCAGCAAGAGACGGTGATAGTCGCGGTAAACGCGGCACAGCTAATAATAACTCAACGCCTTCAAAACGCTATGTAGGCAACAGTTTGTACGCATGCCAGAACTTCCTACCTCATAACCGTGATCGTGGCGCGGCGTGGCCCAATCGTCTATCTCTTCGATCAATGCTGTGTATGAGAGGAAACTTGGGCGAAAATTTAGGGAAATATGGGCGAATCGCGAACGCCTTTTTTTTTCACTTTTCAAGAAAATTGATTAGGTTTTATCCAAAATTTCTGAACTCTGAAAGAACTAATTAATCCCAGAACTTTTGAATTCTTCGAAACCATTATACTGCATATTGTTGATCCGTCATAGAGAGACTAAATGGCAACAGTGACGAGATTATGATTTTTGAAATTCCTGCGATCGTTTTGGCAAAAACAGAAATTTTCGCCGATGCAAAGGCTGAGGGAACGTTAGAAAAAATTAAAATTGTATTTGACCAGAATTAAATTTTCTTTTATAAAAAGAATTTATTAATTGACCGAATTTTGAAAGTGACGCTTCTTGAAAGAACACTTTTGACAATTTTGAAATATATCCTATGTCAAACGTATCCGATATCTGCATAACTCCAAATGGATTCTAGCCTTCGCTTCGCGTTTTGGACCAACTTAAAAGGTAAAGGCAAAATAAAAGAAAATTTTTGCGTAATTGTTATTCTTCCGGAAACCTCAGCCCATAATTCAGCTCTCCAGAACTTTTGAATAAAAAAACCATTGATTAGGTACAGTTATCTACGATGACCACTAACTGTTTCTTGAAATCTTTCCGAAACTCGTGTTAGAGCCTCATTTGGACCGAATTCATCAGAAAGGAACCAACCCACATTTTCGAAAAAATTGGGTCAGGTAAGAATTCTTTTGAGTTCCATTAGTCGTATGTAGTCCACTGCCAAAAACTCAAAGACGAGAAATAAAAATTAGTCTATGCTAAGAGGGATTACAGTTGATTTTCTACATTGAGCCTAATGGAGAAATAAAACTTCAAACCTCTTTTTCTCAGTTTCAACTGTATGTAGGTTCGTTCCTTTGTGTTAAACTCGGTCAATTCGGCCCATACGTTGATCCGCGGTGGAAACGAGAGGAAAAAACGTTTCTCCCTCTAAAATCACTCTTTAAATCGGATGCAACGACGCATTTTGCCGCGAAATAAACAGGATGTAAGCCTACATACCGATCGTGGAGTAAATATTTAGGGGATCACTGCTCGGTGAGAGGAAAGTCACAGGAGTGGCCGTTCGATCAAGTTCGTTCGTCAATAGTAGCGCAACCGCGGAGCTGGTTACGCAGCGCAGAAAACGCCTTCAAAGCGCAAGGTAGGCAACAGTTCATGCGCGCGTCCAGCCTCCGCTGACTCACGCTCGCCCGTTACCCGATTCTCCAGACCCGAACCAGCTTACGCAATTCCGCATTCCGACTGGATGTAAAAAGGGGAGAGGGATGCTTGATAAACTAATCCAAACCATCTTACTACGTACAGCGTTCGAAAAATAACTATTTTCGTCTATATAGACGTTAAAAAATGAATAGAACGCAATAAAAAATTTCTCAGGAGTTTTCGACGGTAATGTTCGGATGAAATAGTTATAGGATGATCATTTTTGAGAAGTTCTCAAAGTCAGGGGAATCTGGCATGACTGGAATTGTTTGAAGAGTGGCCACCCTAATGCTATAATTGCTATAACTATATCTGAGTCAGTCACCGGTATGCAGTTCTGATGTCCACACCTTAATTTATTCATTACAAAAAGTTTTTCCGCGACTACTCGTATCGTATGCGTATAAGGAGAAAATATTCATGATGAGGGAGGGGGAGGTTTGAGTTTGGATTGCGAGAGGAGGAGGGTGCTGAGAAAAGTGCATTTTACATGGTACTTGAACAAATCGAGCTAATTGTGGAAACAAAATGATAAAAATACATTGAATTGCAATTTCTGCCTTGAGAAGAACCCTGGAACCTCTTGGCGGAAAGAACGCTCCCTTCCACAAAATATGTTGCTTACGAAAATTATAAAATTTGGGGAGAATACATTGATTTCGAACTATTTTCGAGAAAATTCAATAAAACATGGGACAGAATTTCTGTGTTAGAAGTAATTGTTGTTAAAAATTGGAAAAACATTTTCTTTCCTTTTTTTATTCAGATTGTTTTGTTGATGAAAAAGAGAAGGGGGTACGGTGGCGCCGATTTAGTTGTGAAATTAATACTTGATAATTTGTTACCCGAAAATGACTAATCGAGTGACCAAAAATTCAAATGAACGTTACAAAAAAGCTTACTGTTAGTAAGACAAGTTTATTTGGAGGATATTCGCGGTCGATCGTGCATGAGGAGAAAAACATTTTTTCCAAGTACAGATTTGCTGAAAACCTCTGAATCTAGAAGAAACGACCCTCCCTCTTCAAAAATCTACATGGATCTTACGAAAACTACAAATCTGTCCATTTTTTTTAAAAAAAAAATTAAGCTTCGTTGCTTCTAGAATTCGATTTTTTTTAAAAAAAATTACTTTTATTGTCCTCTACGTATTTTCTACTCTTATTCTTAAAATAAGGGTAGCGCAGGGCAAGTGATTCACATTCCATCCAGAAAAAACCAAATCGGTGCGACTAAAACGCAATTATGAAGATCGAAAAATAATTGCAATTGTGGAAGTTCGAGTATTCGCGACGAGGTTAATTGCGCCTACATTTAGCGATGTATACGATACGAGCTCCTAAGAGTTTTAATAGTGGTTTTCGAGAAATTACGCTGCATGGCACGGCATGAAGTTAGTCGCGTCTATGGAGGCAAAGAAGAGTTTCAAAGTGTGCAATGCAATTGAAGGGTGGAAGTTTACTTGATTTGGCGTAGGTGCACGTACATGCTGCCGAATGTTTAAGAATTGTCTTGAAAAGAAACGCGTGGAGACTCTCGAGAAATCACACATAAAGTTGTCAAACGATTGCATAGTTAGTCTTAAAATTTGCCGAAAACCTACAAAAAATCAGGATGCATCGGCGAAGTAGATGTATCGACTCCGTTTTCATCTAGACTGGTTTGGTGATCACGTGATGAAGTAAATAAACGATTCATAGATTTGAACAAGTTCATTTGAATAGGCATTTAGATAAAAAGGATTCGTCACCGAAATGCTTTTCAGAGACCTTTCAGAGAGGACCGTAAGGTATGCAAGAATCTTGATGGGAGAAAAAAACAAAGAAGGAAGAGATCGAATTCTAAGTTCGACAATCCCACTATGGCGATAAGTGCATTTCCGGATGGCGGGGTAGGGTCGCGGCGAAGATACATATTAGAGACAAAACACGCGAAATTAAGGTCGAAAAAGGAATGGAACGTCGATAAAAACTTAACGTGGAGCAAAACTACTCCTCGGGAAAAAATCTCTTGCGCGCATGCAAAAGGTAGGCTCTTTTTAGATGAAAATACACATGCACCGATGAGTGACACTGTTTTTACCTAATATTTACTTTGTTTCAGATTTAAAAAATACGGAGTTGGGGGATGGTTTCGTGGTTTTCAGCGATATATATGTATTTTTATCAAAACGTATAACCGGAGGCATTTCTTACTCAAAATCATACCTAAGCATGCCCATTAAGAGAAAAAAAAGAAAAACAGAAAGAAAAAAAAAATGTCCCACAACTCCCTTGACCGCGATGACCGGAAAAATGTTTCCAATTTTCTTTCCTGTATTCTGTTTCAAACGAGCTCTTTCCTTCTGACCCTAGAAAAGTTCAAAATACCATGTGAACTTCAGGGACGATGCAATTGAGAAAAGTTCAAAATACTGCGTGGACTTTAGAAGTGATGCAATTTTCGAAAAGACACAAAAGTGCACTGATTTTTTTAAACCTTTCGAATGCATTATTAAAATGATAGGTAATCCCACACGACGATTTCCCCCGATATTCTGTAGCGTATGTCAACCCTCCCTGCTCTACCTCCAGAAAAGTTCAAAACGCATGCAACCTTTGCGACCCGGAAATGCAACCGTCACAGAGACACAAAAAATCCACCCTTTCCTCGACCTTTCGTTCATTGCATCCTACACTCCAGATTATTTTCCACACTTCTTCGTTTATCCCGCGTCTTGCTGGCTACTCACCGCTGACTGTGTTGGGCTTGATCTGCCACAAGTGCTTAATCCATTTCTTCTGTTTCTGGTCCCAGAGCTCAGCCATAGCGTACACACGCGGAAACACCACTAGGACACATGGACTCGACCGCGGGAAACTCCGGAAAATTCGGGAAACTCGGAAGTTGTGGGCGGGGGCGCGGTGGCGGCGGAAGCTCGGACTAGGAACTAGGAACTCGAGAGCGGCGATGCGACCGGCGGACAGGGAGCGCGGCGCGGCAGTGCGTTGACAACGCAAACGCAGCCTAGATCGGGGACCCGAGAAAGTTTTCGGCTCCACGTGGAGACCCCGGAGGGCGGCGGGGCGCGGCGCTCCGCCCCTCCCCGCCCGGCCCCTGGCTCCCTGGTTGCGTCACTGTGAAATGCAGTCGGAGGGTTGCGGCACGTGGACACGCGGCGCTGGGTTGGGATGCGCTTTTTCGGGAGGTTCGTTGCACTCGCCCAGCGCGCCCGTCAAGGACCCTGCGCTTACGCAATCCCGAGTTGCCTCCTCACGGCCAGCGCCGGCCCCGCTCCCAGGATCAGCCGAGGTGAATGCACCGTCGCCGTCCGAGCGGGGGTGCCAGGTGCAGGAGAGGCTCCGGCCTCCATATCCTGGCCAAGACACAGGTGTTTCTTTCGATAGCCCATTCGAAATTTTATGCAAGGGGTTGAATTTCCTTCTAAACGCAGCCGTCCCTCCATTGGGCTACACTGAAAAAAAATTACGGGCTGTATAGATATTCCGTCCATTCCGGGCTCAGAGGTCGAAAGTTCCGAGTGCTGGAGCCATAGTTCGGAACTTCCGGCCTCTGAGCCTGGAATACGGACGGTATGTCTGAATAGCCCGTAAGTACGGCTTCCACGGCCGGAGTTTTTTTTTGAGTGAGCAAGAAGGAATCCGTTTCTGCTCAGCTTCTGTTTCTCGGTCTTTTATTGGCTTCCAATGGATCAGTGAACTGAGGGTGGTTACGAAAGAAAACACGCGGAATGAGAAAGGGGTCGTTGCAAAATACTTAATCTTCCAGTCCGATGGTGACATCAGAATTCCAGATTTTTCAACCCTCTCTAAGAAACATAAGGCACCAGCTCTTACGCTATGATATAAATTAAATAACCACGGACATATCTCACTCGAAGCTGTAAAATTATTTTACGACGAGAGATCAGAATACTTGAATATGAATTTTACTTCGGCAGGAGTCACTTTTAGTAGAGATGAAGTGGTACCTATAGATCGGAGCGTACTTCTAAAAACAGCAGTCAAATTTGAAGTTTTTATCTTTTTGGAGCAAAAATTGTCAATCAAATGTAAGAGCTAATAATGGGCTGTAGATAGCAGCGAGATACTCTTAAAAAGCGTCTTCAGTTAGCATTAATTTTTACTTCCGGTAAAAAGGTCATTTCAGTATTTCTCCCTAATTATCGACTTTCCATTTCATATGAACCATAGAATGTTGCGAGGGAAACCACAATATTGCTGAACTATTTCAAATAAATTACTATTTAAGTTACATTTTAAAATTTAGGTTCGAATTTCGTTACGAACAAGTTTTGTTGGAACTATAACTGCCGACTTTGACAGGCGTCACAGTCCCAATCATGGGCTTCCTTTGTACATACGTAAAATAAATAAAATAAATAGACAAAAAGGGCTACGCAGAGTCGCATCATGTACAAATGCCAACATTCAAAACGAGCGTTCAAAAGCTCAGCCGCTCGAACGCGGAGGCGGGAGCGAGATTCGTGGAAGACGAGAGCGTGTAACTTGTGCGGCCTACCGGTCGCGGCGCCCCGGATGATGCAGCTCGCGGAGCGGCGCGCGAGGCTGAGGGGCAGGCCGACGGTTTGCCGGGCGAGAAACCGTCGGCCTGCTCCTCCACGTGGATCGCGGCCTGGATCACCGACCTCGTTCAACAGGAGGCGCAGTGGGGACGCCGTCGCGGCGCGCGTGGACGTCCGCCCGATCACCGACCCGCCCCCCCGGACCCCGCGTCCCCCGCCCGGGCCCGGGCTCGAATTTCGGCGCTGCGACGCAATGGAGCGCGACCCGAAATTCGCCCGACGCCCAGCCCGAATTTGGGGCCTACCACAACACAATCTACCGGCCACGTAGAATCGCCGACTCTGCGGAGGCCCGAGTATTCGCGTACTCGGACAGGGTTTCGCAATTTGAACTGGCCTGCCTCAACTACGCCGAAAAAAAAATCAGATTTGTGTGGAGTACCAGAATTTTGGGGATATCTGGAGCGGTTCAGTTATCTGCCGCCCAAAATTCTGGTATTCTACACGAATCCGAGTTTTCATTCTGGAGCGAAGAATAGCAGGACCGCAGTTAATTTGGTTTCAATGATCGAAAAGTATAACACTGGCCTGCCTCAACTACGCCGAAAAAAAAACTCAGCTACGTAGAGAATATCAGAATTTTGGGGCAGATAACCGAAGTTTTGGCTCCAGAATAAAAACCTTGATTCGTGTAGAATGACAGAATTTTGGGGCAGATAACCGAAGTTTTCGCTCCAGATGCCCCCAAAATTCTGGTATTCTACACGAATCTGAGTTTTTTTTTTTCGACGTTGTTGAGGCAGGCCAGTAATATAATTTTCGATCATTGAAACCAAACTGCGGTCAGGTGATCGAAGTTGATGCGCGTTGCCCCCACTAAAACTTGGGAAAATTTGGTTTTCCGTTGGAATTGAGTTCCTCTGACCGAAAACTACGATTGGCCGAAAGTTGGTCCTTGAAAGTAGATAACTGTATGTAGATATATGACTGCAGTCAGGAATCCTTTCGGCAGTTTGCTAAAACTGGGAACGTCGGAGTCAAGTACTTCCTACACTGTAGCTTCTCAAAAAAATGCTGCTAGGTATTGAGCAATAAGATGAAGAGGACTTGAATCAAAGTCGAAACCAAATGTGTAGATAAGTTCACAATAGCGCATACTGCATAAAAGAACTTGTGGCAGCTATGACGTCACTTAAGTGAATTTAAATCGTTGGTTTGGAAAAAGTTGCAACTTTGCTTTCGGGCATTCGATCGCAAACCGTAATCAAAAGTCGTTACAGTGGCATCCAAACCTATCGATCAACGCCCGAATCTTGAACTTAGGAGGGTATCAAAAAGCTAGGCTGAAATTTATTAATTCAAGCTTTAAGCTCCGCTTTGGAACAAAGTTCACGTTTCATTGATAAAAAATCAGCCCCTCCGCTCCCAAAAAAGTGGAGCGTTGAAGCCCCCGAAGCCCCATGCACGCGCCGTTTGTGGATCGAAGGCCAAAAGTTACGGCGAACGAGAAAGATAACCCCATCTCTCATTAGGTAACTCGACCAGTTTTGCAAATTTAATCCTTCGATTTCTGCTCCTCCTGCATCGATTAAAAAAAAATAATAAAAAAAAACAGATTCTGAGGAGAGGAAGAATGCGATTGAAATATTTAACACAGATGGAGACAGGCTTTTCTTTCCCTGCGAGCTATGGCCACGTGTGTACATCTCGATGCGAATACACTTTGCCCTTCTCTTTCTGCGCAAAAAATCGTCCGCTTAAATTAGAGTCCGCCTGGCTCGTGGGCTTGTCTTGTGTTGGGAAGTCTCCAATCCACTCTTTTTCCCGTTTTTCGAGACCGTGACACTGACTTTATTGCAAACTTTTGCTACCAGAGCCAACAGATCATTTGTTACTTGCGGATGGGAAAGTCTGAAATTCACTCCTAACCTCAAAATATATTTAAGCGACTATTTGTGAGCTTCCTGGTTAGACATTTTATTACAGCAGAGACTTAATTTGATGAGGATGAGTCACTCATGCTAAATGCATCAATTCCCAAAATCCTGAATGAACTGTCTAGAGGTTTAGCTAAGTTCATAGGACAGCTTGGAGGGGATGATTGCATCGATTAGCGATCGTAATCCGGGAGCTTTTGAAGCTCTGAGTTGGGGCGACGAGGGACCCAAAAAATTTCCGACGGACGGGCACATCTCTGGGTTTGGGTGCTAGATGGGAACAATAGAGCGATCGACAGACAGGCCTCAAAAGATCAAGGATCCAGAATTGGTGCCCTTGCAAGATAGATCAATGTATGCTAAAACTGATTGGTCGAGCGTATAATTAAGGGAAAAAGGGGGAAAATTGCTAGACCATGTTTTCCTCCTCCGCAATACGCATTTGTTGTCATTTTCCGCATCACCTAGTAATGCTATCAATGTATGATTTGATTACGAGACTAAAAAAGCGAGGACTCCGGTGATCGAAAATTTGCGCGGTGGTAAGGTATTCGTTGTATTTTTAACAAATTTGTTCCGCATTTTTTTAATACGAAATTTCGAAAGGCATTCTTAAGAGGGTAAAAAAAAATCACACGAAATTTCAGGAGATTTTGAAGGGCAAGTCTTCAGTCGTCCCCTTCAAAAAGTAAAGACAGTGAAACTAAAAATCACATGAGCCAGTTGCCATCGGTCGCAATGCTTTCAAGTCGGAGGCGCTTTTTTCCCTTCATTTAAAAGTATGTAAAAAACTCGATTCTAGTTGCCTCACCTAAAATCGATATTTACAATGGATTTAAAGTGAAGATTTTAATGCAACTTGCTTGCAAGAATCGCAATTAGTTGTCATCGGTATATATAAGAACAGAAAATCTGCGTCGTTGCGAACTGACACACGGCTCAACATACAGGAATACGGGATCAATGTCTTTATTCTTTTTATCATGAAACCGATGGCCTCGGATAGTGACAATAACAATGCTATCAACGGAAAAATTAGTTGCATAATCACCAGGAACGGGGAAACAGGAACATTCGGGAACGTTTAGGCGGTACGTAAGGCACTTAGAGGGAAAGGGGTCATGGTCTACGTTAAACTGCGTTACTCGTGACTAACTGAATTTCAACAATTGCGTTATTTTCTTGGGAGGAAAAAAAATTGTGTCGTATTTATCAAACAACTAGTGAAAATAAAGCGGAGGGGGGATGGAGGGGTCCCTGCCCAGCTTATGGATAAAGTTTCGTGAAAAATCGAGGGAAATGTATTAGGTACCGCAAATGCATTAGGTATCGCAAATGTACGTAATTGGGAAATGTAAAGAAACTCGCATATTGACGTTTGACAGCGTAGGTCGAGATTTGATCCGAGGATCTTAGGTTCAGGGGCTGGATTTTGTCGGTCTTTCCACGACTTGGGACGAGTCTCGACTGCGCTTAAGTCCGGCTTAGCGCCTCTGATTGGCCGGTTTGATTGTGCGGTTTGAACTCATCGATAGATGTTGCATCTCCAAGTGAAAGTGTCCGAAAAATTCGGCTTTAGCGGTTATGCCGAACTACCTACATTTTGGAGTAAATTGCTGAGTGTCTCTGAATAAATTAACTAACAAACTAAATAATGATTGTTTCTCGCTCGTGTGCTAAAAATAAGTATAGTATGTATACCATTCGATTCCCAATGCAGTATGGCGTGCTTTTATGTGAATGGATCAGAAACGAATATTTCTTGTTTCAAAAGGAAGTCTAGATCATATTACGTTCACTTTTGGAACAAGATTTGAGTTGAACCTTCCGCTGAAGCCATTACTTGCAAAATCAGGCTACTCGTTTTTCAATTCAACTTGAGATATTTCAAAAGGCAAAATTCGTAGGAATCCAGGTAGCCCAATCACTTGGTAGTTTTATGGGTTCAGAACTTCCTTCTTTTGACGACTTAGAGCAACGAGGTAAATGGATGACTGAGAGGGCAGGCCAATTGCGAAATTAAGAGCTAACGAGGAAAAAAGATGAAAAAGCCTAAACTTTCACTCCAACGTTGACGCGCAAATAAAGTCCGCACGTAAAAATGGTTATTTGATCGGCAGGAGGAAAAGGGACAGTGAGATTGAGGACTTCCTTCAAAATCGAGAGAGGACAAGGAAATCAGAAAAAAGCACGCAACAAACCGTACATTACAAAAAAAAAAAAAAAAAAAAAAAAAAAAAAAAAAAAAAAAAAAACTACGTATTCAAAGCAGTAGTTGAAAATGATCAAGTTCAAAATCGAGTTGGTTTTACCAAATTTTTGGTGACTTTTTTCTGAATATCTGGCTAGAGATTTCAAAATAGATACCTACAGCCTTCCGCCTATCAGGTTCCTCAAATTTTGATGGCGAGGTTGCGGTATGGACGCAACTATTCGTGGTCTAAGGTAGCCCGTGTTGCATACTAAAATGATTGAAGGCGAACTTAGGCGCCCTTCTTATTTTGAGTAGGGATGTGGATTGGCGTCGTCAAATCATAGGTAAATTTTTGGATGTAACTATTATAGGGACTATATGGAAAATAGCAGTTCGGGGTCTCTAAAATATGTATATTTTTTTAAAAAAAAATCAACGAGGATTATTCCGTTACATCCATAAAACTTCCCTTCCCTTTAGACGTTATACATTATACAATGAGGAAGACAATACGCATACTCGGAAAATCTGATGATTGTGGGCACATTTCAAGAACAATGCAATGAGTTACTGCAGCAATGCACCGATCGAGCGCTTTCCTTGAAAAATTGCGTATTGCAGCAAAATCCAAAACCCTGACGAAGATTTCCTCAAAAGGGTTACGTAACTGTCGAACGTACTCTATGGTTTCAAAAACCACGGGGTCATGCGATGAGTCGTCCTCGTTCAAAATTCATACATTCAAGCGAAACTAAGAATTCATACAAATACACGAAGATTTCCTTAAGTTGGGGTTGCGTAATTATATAAGTGTAGGGGGAAAAAACCTCGGGAAAATTAAAGGAAACCTGGAAAAGCACTTAAGAAGATCAATCCCGAACTTTTAAAATACATGTCAAGGTAAGTCGAAACAATTGATGACACATTCAATTACTTGAGACTTGTTCGATTATATTTCCCTCTCATTATGGTTTCGTCGAATGAAAATCCTGTCCGTCAAAGCGTGTCTTCCCTCCGAATTCGATTGCCTCCCCTGGTCATTACTGCCATGCTAAGGAAGAACGCCGTATGAACATTCGAGTATTGCCAAATTTCCTTCGGTAGAATGCTTATTTTTAAGAAAAGTTATGAATGTTTTTCCTTGAAATTTTCAAGAACTTACGTTAAATTGCGAAGAATATTACCGGAAAAATTGGAAGGAAACTATTCATAAGTTTACCAGGGAATTCGTGCTTTATCAAAGGAAATTTGGCAACGCCTGAAGGTTCATACGGCGTTCTCCCTTAGCACGGCAGATCAATTGGACTAAAGTTTGCAATTTGGAACTATAAATTCTAGCTTGGTTTTAGAACAACGTATGTGCCAGTAGTTTCCCTGTGCACATAAGTGTTTCTCCAGAGGAGCCAGAATTTATAGTTCCAAGTTGCAAAATGCAGTCCAATTATTCAAATTAAACTTTAATTCTGGAATTCAACCGACATATCCCGAACATGTCTAGAGATGTTGCACCGAGCAAAAGGCAGAATAAGTTTGTAAAAATCGTAGCCGTCTCAAAGTGAGATAGTTCAATGTTTCGGTGCATCTGGTGGATACTTCTGGTCTATCTGAACAACTTCTGAGTCTTACAAGTTGCCGAAATTCTATTTGCATGTGTACACACGCGCCATATCAGTTTGCCGTATCAGTACGGGTTGAACGAGTTTATGACCTGTCACAGACTTAATATTAGCTTACGGGAGGCAGCAAAATGCACGATAAATTCGATTGGTTGAACTTTAAAATTGCCAGATAACGCAGTTCGAGTCTTACTCACATTGCAAGTCGAACGGCATTTATAGTACTTGCTCCTTGTTTATTCTGGTGACAACGATCGCTGGACTTTGTCTGGTTCCGCCCTCTCTCGTCAAAATCACCCGATAGGAGGCCATTAAACTTACAATAATGTAAAATTTTTCAGAGAATTTCGTCCGCATCATAGAGTCGTAATGTAAATAGGAGAGTTGGCGCCATCTTCCGCGGTCGAGTTCCGAGCCCGGTGTGCGCCGAGCTTCGGTCACTTTGTCGATACATTTTGGATCCAAAGTGGCGAGGTGAAATATGTAGTAATTCCTATCTTCTTTGTATGCATTGGATGGCTGGGCCCGTGTATTAAAAACAATCGATCATGTATCAAAAAAGTGACCCGGCGTGACACAGGAATCTCGAAATTCAGAAACTGGGAAATACTTAAAAGTGGCGCCAGCTATCACATTTACATGATGGCTCTATGTTCTCTACGGCCCGCGCCCATAGGAGGCTGATCTGCATAACTGCTATTCGGGAGCCTAAATCTTACTTAAGAGACTTAAAAAGAATCGTACATCCATATTGTATCCTGTATTGCTATAGCAGCTACGCCGTTTTTTATTTTTTTTTTTATCTCTCGTTGCAGATACATCACTTTTGCTTAGTGACGCCCGTGTTATTATAGGAGCTACTAAGAGTACCTGATGTGGAATCTGTCTTTCCGGAATTTATTGCAGTTTCCGTTCCTGTTGGCGTGCGTTAGATTTCTTACGAGTCATCGCGCGTGCCAAATGAAGCCCGCATGTGCCATCGCGAAGGCGGCACGCTTAAAACTAACCTTTCACGCTGACCTTTTTCTACTGCACAGCTTGCACCGCTGCAGCGGAAGCGGTGTGTCAAGAATTCAGCCTTTAAGAGAGCTTCGCGACTTTTAAAAAGGCTCTCGCATGCCAATGCGTGCGCGAAATAGGCCACCTTTCACTCGGTTGTCGAGTTCCTTGAAAATTTGGAATTTCTCGTTGAATAGACGCGCGTGGAATTACTTTCGCTTTAGAAATGACATTTCAATCAATTTTTTGGCAACAACATCTCAGAATATAATGTTAAAATTCTAGAGCTTGCAGAGCGGCATCTTCAAAAATCCAAAGGCGTGGAGGGCTAATCAAAAGTGTGGCTGCGTCACAGCCACACAGAAGAAAAAAGTTCGGCCGTATGTACCGAGTTCGGAGGTTCGGAGTTCCATATCATCCCAACTATTTCAGCTCATCAAACTGAATTTTCGGTTAGTCAAACCGAACTTTCGGTTCGTGTAACCGAATTTGTGCGGAAAAGGGACCTGACGCGAACAAAGTTTGGTCGAACGTACCGAAGTTCGGTGTTCCATCCATTCATCCTAATTCGGTTCGTGTAACCGAACTTGTGCGCAAAAGTGAACTGACGAACAAAGTTTGGTCGTATATGCCGAGCGTTCGGACACACGATCCCAAATTTCAGTTTGATAAACCAAACATTTGAGATGATACGGAACATCGAACGTTCGGTTCACATGTAGTCCAGGCGCCTGGTAGCTAAAAATGAGGCTACCTGGAATTTTGGGTACACAGCGATTTTTTTGGCTTACTTTATGTTTTTTGGGTCGCTGAATCCGAATCTGAAGTTTCCGCACGCGTATCTGGTGAGCATTTTCCGCTATTTTGAAAAAATGGCCTAAAAAGGCCTTTTTTTGCGGTTTTTTTGATATAGCGGCTACGGATGAGGAAAAGTCCCGGATTTAGCTAATGTTTTGAATAGCTGACAAAATTTGGAAGAAAATGGTATATGAATATGCTAGGTTTGCTCAAAAATTGAGGAACCTCGGATTTCGGAACTTTAGAACGCTTCGGAACTTGGCTGACCGCGGCGAGCCGGATCGCGCGTTGACGGGTGCGCCGCGAAAACGTGAATAGGCGCGATGTTCACGATGCTGTATCTTCCTCAATTTTTAAGCAAACCTAACATATGTATACACCATTTTCTTCCAAATTATGTCAGCTATTCAAAACATTAGCTAAATCCGGGACTTTTCCTCATCCGTAGCCGCTATATCAAAAAAACCGCAAAAAAAGGCCTTTTTAGGCCATTTTTTCAAAATAGCGGAAAATGCTCACCAGATACGCCTGCGGAAACTTCAGATTCGGATTCAGCGACCCAAAAAACATAAAGTAGGCCAAAAAAATCGCTGTGTACCCAAAATTCCAGGTAGACTTACCAGGCGCCTGGACTAATGACCGAATTTTTTTTCAGTGCACGAGAGCGACCCCCTGATATTTTTTGTCTGGAAATCTGGCAGTAGAGGCGTGGAGATTTTCACTGGGTTAGTCGGTTCGCGCGTTGCCAGGAGCTGGTCATTCGACGCAGTTGAACTTTTCTGGGCGGAAAATCCAGGAGGTCTATTTTTATGCATCACCCGGGAGGTATGGTAGGACTACGGCTAGATAAAAGCTACCGAGGAGGGCGCGCAATGCATAGATCGATATTTGAACGGTCCAGTATGCAGCTAGCTGTCACATCTGTCATCCAGACTCAGGAGAGCGCCGCCGCACAGTCGACCGAGTCGATTGGAAATGTCAGACAAAACTTAAAAAGCTTGCACCTCCGTTTTCACCAAAATGTGAGATTTTAAAAGCGGTTCCATCGGTTTCCTCGTGAAATTTTCATCACCAAGCATCCCATACAATTTAAAATGTGACGTAACATACATCACAGTTGGACGGAGTTAAACAGAAAGGAACCAAGCCACATCGGGATCGAACCGAGAAAAAGAGGTTTACAGTTTGGCTCCTGCATAAGACTCAATGTAAAAAATTAACTTCAAGTTCAATTTCTGCAAAATTTGCTCCAACAAAAACTTTGAATTTTTGGCGATAGACAGTAGAGCAGTGGTTGAGTTCAAAACCACTCATACCTCAATTTTCTCCAAAATGTGGGTTGGTTCCTTTCTGCTTAACTCAGTCCAGTTATCAGTTTTTAGTCTGAGATTTCATGTCCATACTTTTCCGTTGACTGGATCCACTGAGCGGCGAATGACACTTTTTGAGGGCATTTGCGGATCCGCGCATACGCGTCTTAGCTTAATGTTGGGGTCGTTGGTCGGGAATCCAGGGTACTGTCGTCTTAAAATCTTATGCCCTCTCCCCTTACTGGACCGCGTATACTGCTGTGCTAAGGAAAAACGCCGTATGAACCTACAGGCGTTGCCAGATTTCCTTTGATAAATCACAAAGTTCCTGGTGAACTCATGAATGTTTTCTTCCAGTTTTTTGTAGGTAATATTGTTCGTAGATTCACCTGAAGTTCTTGAAAATTTCAAGGAAATATATTCATAACTTTCCTCACAAATAAACAACTCATCCGAGGAAATTTGGCAACTCTCGAGTGTTCATGCGGCGTTTTTCCTTAGCACGGCAGTATGGCAGAAAGGAACCAAGCCACGTCAGCTATTGCCAAATTTAACAGGGCAATTAATTTTTGACGAGAGAACTTTTGCGCGGATCAATTTGAAAATCTTCAGGCTGAAATTTGCACAAAAATCTGCACAACCGTTTTTAGGGAAAAAATGAAATTGCCCAAAAAATCTTTGCAATGGCTGATAAGGCTTGGAAAATTCCGAAAAATGCGTAACGTAAATTCTGGACGCTCTCTCACTTACAAAGGCATTTTGAGGCATTTTCCCTCATTTTTAAGCCGACACCGTTTCTGCATCCCCCCCCCCCTCCGAAAAAAGGATGAAATCCTTTCTGATATATGCGCAGTAGACCTACGATTGAACTTGTAAAGCATTACCAGATTAAAAATGTGTTTTCAGGTCGTTGCGGATTTTCCTTGTCGGGAGCCTAGGACCGTCGCATCGTTTGCATATTGGCACGTGCCGTCGAAGCTTTCACTCGCTCGACGACATAAGACCTAGGAAAATCTAGTCTCTCGTAGCCAGTATGAGGTCAGGCTGAAGGGCGTTCCTACCCCGGGCGGGCGGGCGTATCCGCGTCTCGGAAAAATCCAGCTTTGTTTCGCGTCCAGCCCTCAATTGGCCAATATCTGCATTCTACGATAAACAACTTCGCCGCCGCCGTTAGCGGAAAATGAGACGATGCATTTCTAACGCTGGGTGATGTGCACGCGTGCAACTAACTTTGTGATAAGCGGCCATTGTAGGTTAATAGGAAACCGGTTGGAGCTCGAGAGATTATACCAACAGAACATTTTCCCGCTAAGCTTGCTGCTTTGTTCTTCGCACTTCTCAGTGATAGCGTATCGTCTTTGACATTATCATGCAGACACAAGGATGTATTGCCAAGGCTGGGCTTCCTCGCGCGTGGAAGTTAATCTGGCNGGGGGTTCGCGTAATGCGTAACGCTTTTCCCCCTTTTTTTAAACACCCTCCTCCTGGTAATGCACCTTGAAACCTCTCGGATCCCCTCTTCTTTCCATTGCTTTTTCGATGAAATGTACCGTAAAAGCTATCCTCTTTCCCAAAGATTATGCAATTTTAAAAGCAGAACCGCTGGGTTTAGGACACTCCCCCTTCTTTCCCCTCCTTTCTGCGTGTAACAAACTGTAACGTATATTTAGATATATCTTTTTAAAAAGTGCTGCACGGTACTTGAACGGTGAACGCGAGCGCCATTTCATGTAAATTCGTAAGAAATTTGCCAATTTCGCTTCAAAAAATGTCCAAAATTGTTAGTGTTGGGAGCAGTAGCGTGGCGTGAATTGTGATGTATCGATTGTTATGCCATTTAAACCTATGGTAAAGAATCGATTATTAAGGTGTTCGCTGCGAACACCCTGATTATCAATCCTTTTCCATAGGTTTAAATGGCATAACAATCGAGATATCGCAATTCACGCCACGCCACTGGTTGGGAGGTTATCTACATTGAAATTCGATTCCTGAACTGAAAACTTTGGTGTTCCTTCTGCAGTTATCTTCCCCGTGTTAATAACTGAGGCTTCACAAATTTTTTTCATTTTCCGCAAAACTAAAAAATACAGCCATAAAACCACGATTTCTTGTTTCTCTCGGCGGGACGGGAGGAGATTTTAACAATCCCTGCAGTTTAAAAACTTTTGAAGTGTCAGCGCGAACTTTCCACCGCGGTTTAGAAAAGTCTAGGAAATCAAAAGAAGGTAAATTTTTTAGCGTGTGGGATTTTAGCAGATATCGAACCACGCGTAATGATTAGCCCTGATGGGAACCTTGGCTGTGACCAGCTCTGCGCCTGGTCACCTCAAAATCGGCAAAAATCCGCGCTCTGAGTTTCGCCGAAGGGCGCCTGGCTGCAGTGGCAGTGCGACAATTCGGCATACGGCACGTGCCGTTTTTTCCCAAGCCTCCAACAAGGCTGTCTGCTTGCACTCGCGCCGATTGTGTCGGGAAACTCTTCCCCGTTTGCAATGAGCAAACTGCAACTGATTACCATTACAAATGGCGAGTGCACGCGCGTTCGCAAAATGCCGTCGGCAAGGCTCGTCTAAGCACACACGGAAAAACAAGTTACAGGCTATAATATAAACATACCGTCCGTTCCAGGCTCAGAGGCCGAAAGTTCTGGGTGCTGGAGCCGTAGCCTCGACTGCTCCAGGTGCTACGCCCGGTACTCTCGGCCTCTGAGCCCGGAACGCGGACGGTATGTCTTTAAATATGGCCCGTAAGTACGGCTTCCATGGCCGGAGTTTTTTTTTTTTTTTTTTTTTTTTTTTTTTTTTTACAGCGCAGAGGGAAAAGTTCGGTCAACTTCACTGGAGCTAGATCCTGTATGTTTTGGTTCGCAAAACCAAATACTTCAGTTCGCTATACCAATCGTCGGTTAAATAAACGGCACTGTTTGTTACGTCATTACAGAGTGGCTCGGCTCTGGGCGAAATAAATATTCGGCATGAAAGTTTGGTATTTCTAATCGAAGATCGATCTAGCTGCGGACCACATTTGGTCATGCAGATAGAACTACACGCTAGTGTTCCATTTGAATGAAAAACCGTAATAAAAATCTGACTGCAATGGTAGTTAAGCTCCTCCTTTTTTAAGGGACTCTGGAAATTGACACGTCAAGAAGACGCCTATGGACTAAAACCGAAAAAATTCCTAACTTCCTCACGGTTTGATTGGGTAAGGAGCATTTCCGGATATTTGCTCCCTTTTTTTAAAAATAACGAAATTCTGTTTTGCTTTATTTTATTTTATACTTAACAATTTCGAAGATAGTTGGTTTAAATTTGTGCAAATTCTGTATGTGATGAAATCATTCAATTTCCTTGTTGTGCAAATCTCGCAGGACTTTTTCCTTCTTTTAGGTCATACTTAATTAAATGAAATGAACAGAGCATCCGGAAGAAGTAAAAGCTTTGAATTAAAATACTTGTAATTAACAGACAGATTTCTTCCTTTGTCACGATTGCCTGTTTAAAATAATTTCAATTTATCCTTGATTTCTTTCAAATGAACGGAACTACGAAGAACCTGCCTAACTACATCAAACTTACCATAATCGTCTGATTGTGAGAAAAGTTGAATCGAAAGTTTTCCCCGAACAGCGATCAGTCGAAGCAGCAGATTTTCCCCATTAAAGAAATAAAAAAGGCAGCACAGTGGATCCGGTAAATCAGAGAGGTCGTACATAAAATTTTAGACTAAAACTGGAAATTTTGGTATCTCTTAAGTCACATTTCACCCTTCAAGTGTATATTTTGCTCGAGAGAAAATTTCACGAGGAAACTAATAGAGCCACTTTTAGCACGTTAAAATTTTGTATAAACGGAGCTATAAGCATTTAAAGCTCCATATGTTGTCCGGCCTCTTCCATTGACTTAATCTACTGTGCGGCGTCGCAAATCGAAATTCGCGTTTTAGTAAGTGGTTTCAACCAGGATGGAAAAATTTCGTAAAAAATAAAATTTTGAAATTTCACGTGAAATATGTCATGAGATTCCAGAAATTCATGAAAGTAATTGGAAAATACCGGTTCATTTCCATGTTTCGGAAAATGTAAAAATTATGTCTTTCTTCTATTTTTGTGTGTTCGAGTGCGGGTTGCATACTCTAACCCCTGAGAAATACGAAATAATTCACAGCCGCGTGGAATTTCGTGAAATATTCCACTGAAATTACCAAACTTTCGTTTCTTTCTTACGTTTCGTGCCACCTTCGTTTCAACGTCGATTTTGCTGGAAAGCGTATCTTTACGGGAAGGTCCATGGCAAAGGGATATCGAAAGATGGACTCCGAAGGTAAAAAAGGCGTTCGGAAAATGTAAAAATTGTGACTTTCTTCTATTTTTGTGTGTTTGAGTGCGGGTTGCATACTCTAACCCCTGAGAAATACGAAATAATTCACAGCCGCGTGGAATTTCGTGAAATATTCCACTGAAATTTCCAATCTCTCGTTTCTTTCTTACGTTTCGTGCCACCTTGGTTTCAACGTCGATTTTGCTGGAAAGCGTATCTTTACGGTAAGGTCCGCGGCAAAAGGATATCGAAAGATGGACCCCGGAGGCAAAAAGGCGTTCGATCCTACCCATGCGTGCTACGGCTCACGACCAATAATCGAAAAATATATTTTCACAAGCCGTAGGCGAGGCCGCAGAATCCGCGGTCAGAGAGGGGGTGCGCGAGGAGGGAGCGGGGTCGCGCGGATCGGGAAAGAAACGAAAGCGCTGCCGAAACGAAACGGGTGGCTCCCGAAAATGACTCCGGCTCCGAAGGACTCCGAGGGGAGCGCTCGGGACGCCACCGGAGGGAGGGAGGGAGGGAGGGAGAGAGGGAGGGCGCGGGGAGGGAAGAACTGCCCTTGGTCGGGCCTGCTCATCCCGAGGTCAACGCCCTCACGAAAACAACGCCGAGAGGTCCTCAACCCCGGGGTGGCTCCTGCCTTGGCGCCCTCCCTCCCTCCCGAATCCCGAATCCCGAATCCCGAATCCCGGATTCCCGGATCCCCCCAAAAACGCACCCAGTCATCGGCCTATGCTACTGTTGCCCATTTTTAACATTCCCTCCTCCGCCTCGAGTCCCACCGCGAATCGCTTTACTCCTGTGCTGCCTAAGGAAAAACGCCGTAAGAGCCTTCAGGCGTTGCCAAATTTCCCCTAGCATATCACAAATTTTCAGGAAAATTGTGGAATATTTGTCTACAAATTTCTCAGATAATTTTGTTTGTAATTTGATATAAAACTACTGAGAATGTCAATAAAACGTATTCTTCATTTTCCTCAAAAATATTAATTTTATCGAAGGAAATTTTGCAACTCTCGGATGTTCATGCGGCGTTCTTACTAAGCACGGCAGTGTTTCCCGGTGGAGATCTTTCGTTTATGCTGAATACTGGCGGATCCAGCAATTTAACAACATTGTTTTTTCCCCCGTTTAATCCTATGGAAATCTATCGATTCTTTTAGGGGTCAGGTGCTCCGACATGGCAGTTAAGCCGTTTTGGGAAGAGGCCGAAAAAGTTTCCGTCTCTTTTTTTACATTCCGACCTATGAGAAAGTCCCCGAAAAGTCGGAGTGGGTGGTTCAGCTGCTCTAAAATTGAAATTATCCACCCTCAGATTTAGGGCGGATTTACCATGAAATAATAAAACTTCGTATTTACTATTCATCTAGGTACTAGTTCTGGGAAGTCCCTTTCCGATTCGCAAACGCGGGTTATACAGAGCTCTTGAAAACCTCAGAAACTTGCCAATAATCTATAAATCAAAACTTACCCTCGTTTCGAAAATTTTACATTTAATTCGCGCAATCCTTGCCCTTACGAGCGATTCTAAAAGCACTCGAGTGATTCAGTAATTTCCTGGAAAATATCTTGCAGTTACAGACTTTTCGACGAAGAAGACAATGACGGGGTGCGAATATGTATAGGAGCAAAATAGTCTACATTTAAGGATGAATGAGGCATTAAGTTTCTAGGGTATCGTTTTTTCAGTTTCTCGGTGTAAAAAGTCAAACTAGTGGGGTGGGACCTGGGACCCGCCGGAGTACGGGTCTATGATGCGCACCTATTTACTTTCTTTAATAATCGATTGAGAGAAATAACAGCGAATAACTTTTGGGAACTTAGAGGGGTTAAAAAATCTCCCGATTGAAAGGATGGTAAAAACTTCAACTTTCCAATAATTTGGGTACCTACTGGCCAAAAACGATCTATTAACCTCTTACAGTGGTCTCCTTTGTCCCTTTAAGACTATAGGATCAGATCTCTCAACTTTTCGCCCATCTAGAGAAAACTTCCTTTTCATGAAAAATATATGCTAAAAATGAGTTGAGAAAAGTACGAAGAGTGTTCAGTGTTCAGTTGAGAAGCTCTTGAACAATCTGAATCATATTTCGTTCCTGGGCAGGGCAACGACCCGCTTACTCTGGGTGACTTTTCTTCCTCCATCTGGGGTGTGAAAGAAAAGATGCCTGATCGCAAACATTACAATATGTTCCTCGAAATTTGAACTTTCTGACGATACTAAAAATATCAAATACAAAGAAATGAAGGAATCTGCGAGCTTAAAATTGCGTATTTTCTGCAACCACGATCTCTCAGCTCATCGCGATTTCGCGCAAGCAGCAAGATGGCTGACGGGAGAAATTTTTCTCCGAATCAGCGCATCTCGCTCTGGATCCTTCCGCGACACGTCTAGACAGAGATCCTCATCCCAAGCTGAAACTCAACACTTGAACGCTTTGACAGCCGAGGAAATCGCGGAAAAACAGCTCTTCAAATGCAAATCTTGTCACCACGAAAATATTTGGGAGAGCTGGGGTGGGCGGGAGGGGAGAGTAGGAGGTGATATACCTAGTCATATTGTTCGCACAGATTTATATCATGGATTAAAAAGGTGGTTTGTTAATAATTACGCGAAAAAAACGGGCTTTTTGAGGAGATAGTCGGATAAAATAAGTCCGAAACTGTCAACGTATGAGTAAGTACTTTGGTAAATAAAGAAAATTATAAGCAAAATTGGAAAGAAAAATGGGGGTGTTGGAGATTTGGAGAGAAATAAGCGGGAAATTGAGTGGGTTGAGAGAAACACCTTACCTTTAGTAAAGGAATCATCAGTCTTAAGAGAGTTCTGGAATCATCGCAGGAGCTTGACCTAGGCCACGACGAAATTGGACTCTGCCGAAAAGAAGAACGCTAAGTAAAAAAATACTTAAAACCCGAAATTCGAGCACGGATACACAACACTAGAAAAACAACAGTCTCTAGATATTTCACAGGCACGGAAAATTGTACTAAATCTTAGAAAAAGCTACCCGAATTAATTTCTGATAAGAGAGAATGACCAAATTTAGGAATGGACGGTTAGGACCGCTGGATTTGGTACCTCAACAATGGTCCGATTGGGTTCAGGCCGCGGAGGGCTGTCAGAACGCGAGGCCGCCTCGTCGACGCTCATTGGCTGCGCGGCTCCCGAGCGGCGGCGGAAAGAGCCGAGCGTCCCCTCCACGAGGAGAGTTCATGCACATGAATCAACGAGTGTACGCTTACAACCGCGGGACCACGTGGAGGAGCAGGCCGACGGTTTCCCGGGCCGCCGTTCTTGTTCTTGGCACCGGGCTCGGGGTGATGCGGGGAAGGTTGCACTGGGTCTGGCAGCGCGCGCGACGTGCCGCTCCCGGCCGCACAGGCGCATCCCGAGCCAAGACACAATGCACGTACTCGGCGCTCCTCTACGAACTATTTGATGAGAACTTCATTTTATTCCACAATGGAAATTCTCAAAGTTCTTCTTTGGAATTTCGAGCTGAGTGTCTATTCCGGGAAAGCCAGAGAGTCCGAATGAAGTCAAGGTTTTGAACAAATGACCGGAAGTCAGGTGCAATCTCGGGAATTCGCCTCGAAAGTCCGAAAGAAATTCTGAAAGCTTGCATAAAACGTTTGTAGAACACAACTCTATGCTCCGTTGCCAGTTCTATTTAATGGCTCAAGTTTGAAAATTCCAGGGACCAATGGTGCTGGGTCCACACCATTTCGCGGGGAAAGCAAAGCCAAGAAGTTCCAAAAATTAGAATTAGAGTCAATATTTTTTAGAGTTTTTTTTTATTAGAATTAAAACAAAATATTTTTGACTCTACTTCTAATTTTTGGAACTTCTTGGCTTTGTTTCCTCCGCGAAATGGTGTGGACCCAGCACCATCCCTTCACAAGTTCGTCACTAAAAACGACTAGGTCAACACGATTTTTTCGTCAAGTAAAGATTAAAAAAGCTTTTTCAGTCAAATTCGAAAATATCAATTTAATGTTTTGTTTGCATTTATACTTTAAATGTTAGGGACGGGAAAAATCCCTGAAAAGTTTAGGTCCGTTGATTTTTGTCGAGTGGCAATATTGCCGGCAGAATTCTTCATGATCATCAAATACATAATAATTATCAATGTCTGAAAAGCTTAGCTGATATAGTTAGGAGAAAGACCGGGTGAATTCAGAAAATGATGCGGTACCCCCCCCCCCCCCCNTTACTCTGTAACTTGTAGGAATCCTGGTCGGGAAAACGTAGAAAATGTTGAGCAGAGTCCCAAAAAAAGGAGGGGAAAAAATTGGGGGAGCGTCATGGAAAATTCGGTATCAATTTGATCCGGATTGTCGGAAGATCCGAGTAAAAAGTCGGTGCAGTTTTCCAGGAGAGTAAAAGATTCTTGAATCGATGAAAATGGGGAGGCCGTAAACGGTTACGTAAACTTCACAGGCGAAAGATCTCAATTTCATTTAAATGTGCATTGTAAGGAGGAGAGTTACAAAAACGAAATAAGTTCCGTTATGTAATACGTGAACGAGGGTTAAAAAATAATAATTTTTTACATAATTTTTTCTTTGTTATGAATCACACAAACTTTGACAAGAGACAAAATCCGCCGACCAGTTTACGTGCGCGACTAGTTTACCACTAACAAAGCGTCATGAAAGCAAAAAAGTAAAAATTGCAAAGCGTTGCTCTCTCCTAAAAAACGGAATTCCCGGCGAGAAAAAATTGACAAATTAAACAGAGTTCCGGAGAAAGGCTAGAAAAACATGCACGTGGATGCTTATTTTCCCTGTTTATGATCATTTCACACCATTTCTTTTTCTTTTTTCTGATGGATTGCATGTAAATGGGTTCTTTGGTGCGTTTTTTTGTTCAAATTTTCCCCGGGGAAAGTTTTTACTATAAAAATGACGTGCTATATGGGTTAGGCATTTGCGGCTCTTTAAATGAACAACTGTATATACAAAAGATAATTTCTAGAAACATTGAGTGGACATGCAGCAGGGAAAAAATCACATCCCCCAGGGCCGGATTAAGGGGGTGGCAAATTTTGCAATTTTTTTAAATGAAGCCATAAAGAAAAATCGGATTCCGAAAAAAAAAAAAAACATTACGAACGAGAAAAGGTGACAAAATCTCTCATTTCCTAAGAGTATATCTCTAATTTTGTCGTCCTTCTGTGATACAATAGACAGCACCTTTAATTAGTCGAGTTAAGACTTAGAGAGAAACCGAACACGGAATTCGGCCTAGAACGGCGCGGCGCAGAGAGCAATGATGACGAGAACGTGGGATGAAAAGGAGAAACTCTCGGCGCGGCGGTCGGTATGTAACACATTTTAGCGCCTACAAGACTGCATGAATACTTCACGCATTGCGCCAAAGACAATGCGGTCGCTGCGGTCGCTACGGTCAGCAGCGGGCAGCGTGAAACGCATAGCGCCTACAAGACTGCATGAATACTTCACGCATTGCGCCAAACACAGTGCGGTCAGCGCGGCGCGGCGGTGGAGGTTAAAATTATTAAACCACATTTATGTTTGTTCTTTCATAATTTTTTGGTTCATTTCTTGTAAATGGAAGGCCTTGTCCATACAGAGATAGGTTTACGGAACTTAACTTTCGCGCCATGTTCCGTGAACTTTTGCTAGTTTAGTGTTGACAGGGCTTTCGCAAAAAATGTGACCAACACGATCTAAACGCGTCTTATTCACCCCTCCCCCTCTGGCACGTTCACCTGATGGTTTTTATTGGTGTTTCAAAACGAATGAAAAGGGGGCGGCAAAATACAGGCGGCCCATGGGCGGCAAGTAAGTAAATCCGGCCCTGCCACAATTAATTGAGACTTAAGAAGTTGACGGTGTTAAAAGTGTTACGCCCTGTTTGTAAAGTTCAGTCCAAGCTCCATGGCAAGGGCTTAGGAGGTTTAAATAAGCATTTACGAGGTTTCATGAAAGTTTTATTTTGTGGACCAATCAGAGAGCGGTACCTTTATTGCAGAAAAAGGATTGAGGAGACAATAATTTCCCTACCGAGGTATTCTGCTGTTATTCGGGTGCTTCAACTAACGAAAACTCCCGAGCATTCCTGAAGAGGAGAGATGCGCGGGAGTAACTTCAATTCTCGAACATGCACCACGCACATCCGTGGAACACGAATATTTGCATCAAGGTGCAACAACCAACGAGAATTATGCGTAGGTCGGGATACCAAACTAATTATTAGTCCTGGATACTCTGACCGCATGTTTCCTGTAAATGTTACAACTTATGAACAAGCTTATGAAACCTTGCGAAGTGTTAAAAGGGCTGAAAGCGCATGTCAAGAATTCGAAGAAAAAAAACAATAAAGATCCTTAGAAAATATTTTTACGGGAGTTTCTTTTTTTTGCATCCTCTGCAAGTATTAATTGGAGGAAACATTAAAAAATTATGCGGATTCCGTTGTTTGCATCATTTTTGCTATTTTTTTTCTTCAGGTTGAATGAGCTCTTGGCCCTGTGATTTTTATAAAGTCATTGTTTCCGTTGACAAGCACGCTGGTGCAACACTTATTCGGTGTTGCACTTTGTCAGTTCGTTTAACCTTTTTGTGCAAAAGCCTCACCGGATTTCTCCTTGGACCCCAAGACCTACCTTACGAAATAGATAGCCACGAGCTCCCCAAGAAATGACCTAGTGAGGCAGAGAAGCGAACAAAACAAAGATAGGCATGTCTAATGAGGGCGAGTAGAAAATATCCGTCGAGCAAACAAATTGAAGTGATTAACAAAGTAACCCCCTCTTAATATAATTGTTTCCTAGAAGATTGCACGTGTGCCTATGCGAAATATTTCCGATTTCGCAACGTTTGCGCGTATTTCATATCTTAATGTGTCTGTTGCGGTTCTTCCAGCGCGCGCGCATGCATTGCATTGAATGACGAAGTTCAAAGCGGATTTAGGAGTGGGCTAGGCGGAGATTGCCCGGAAGTCCCCGGTGTGAAGATAACGACTCATAAATGCAAATAAGGAGGGACTTTATTACTTTTTTCATCCTTTTTTTTATATATTTGAGAAAGACTGAATTCAGATGGTGGGAATTTGTAAGGGCACATTCAGTACAGTCTTTTCTCAAATTGTATTTTTCTAGGAAACAATTGGACTACATTTTGCAATTTAGAACTATAAATTCTAGCCCTGTTTAAAAACAACGTAGTTCCATTAGTTTCCCTGTGCACATAAGTGTTTTTCCATGAGAGCCAGACTTTATAGTTCCAAATTGCAAAATGCAGTCCATTTAATTTAAAAGTTCATTGATTTTTCCGCTGACCTTACGAAAAATCAGCAAAATTGAGGAAAAGTATATTATAGACAATAATATTACCCACATATTCTCGCAAATAATTGGAGGTTTTGAGTCACTTTGCAACCTTGGAATTAGTTAAGTTTCTTTGTCTGGGAAATGACGATTTATTTGAGAGGCTCGGTATTCTCCATTATACGCGTTCAAATTCAATTTTAATTATAATTCAATTTTCTCTCGCACCGGTGCCTTCAATGAGTGGGAGTACGGTCGGTGGAATAAGTCTCCGTTAATTGCCAATCGACAAATTATCGATAAGGTGTCGAAAAAGAGGGTACGAGTGTTTTAACATGAATTTAGTGTGCCGTCAATGATAACTATTTTCCGAGATTATTTTTAAGAGATGAATCGAATTTTCGAGGCGCAACGTGCGGACCCCGCATGCAGAGACACAAAGCAAAAATCAGGACAAGTTACGACCTTTGACTGTTCGCAGATAATCCGACCGCGGATAATCAGCATTCAAATGTAATCATTCATTATCCGCAAGAGGAAAAGGGAGAAACTTGAAACAATTATAGTAAAACGGAAAAATAATATCCTTTCTGCCCCGAGAAAAGCGAGATAGTTAATAAAAGATCACTAAGAATAGATGCGGTAGAAACAGATATAAAGGCATAGTAAATCGTCACCCTCCAGACATTACCACACTTCGCCATGAACCCTCGAGTCCATATGACTCAATGCTTTCCCAAGCTCATCTCTAATGTAGTTACGCCTTTTTGTCAGCCAAGCGACGAAATGTATCCCCAAACACTGGAAAAAAACACATTGGATCTAGAGTTCAGACTCTTGAAAACACGGACAAGAAAAAGGACTCTTGATTCAATCAGATTTAAGCTTAAATCAAAAGGAAATCCGCTCAAATTAAGAGGCTTGGTTCTTGATTTAAGCTTAAATCTGATTGAGTCAAGAGTATTTTTTCTTGTCGATGTTTTTAAGAGTCTGGACACTAGATCCAATTTGGTTTTTTTTCCAGTGAAGTTCCTAAATCTTTAAAAAAAATGTACGGGGAGTTTTACTAGCGTTACCAAGCGTTACAGTGGATTCCGTGGGTTACGCTTTGAACCGGATCTTTGCAGTTACGCCTTTTTGTCAGCCAAGCGACCGAATGTATCCCCAAAGTACCTAAATCTTTTAAAAAAAATGTACGGGGGTTATGCTAGCGTTACAAAGCGTTACAGAGGATTACTTGGGTTACGCCTTGAATCGGATCGTTTCACATTTTGAGCAAATGTGTAATTTGTAACGTCGTTGGGCGCGAAGAAACGCACACCGCAAGACCTTTTGGCGACGGTAACACAACGAGAGCAGAATCCCCGGAGACCCCAGACGATATCTTTGGAAGGGAAGAAAGTCTGATCAGCGTTATTAGATATTTTGGGAATGTATGACAGGGCCGGATTAAGAGGGTGGCCACATGGGCCGCGGCCCATGGCGGCAAATTTAGGGGGCGGCAAATTTTGCAATTTTTTAAATGTAGGCATAAAGAAAAATCTGATTTTGGCCTGGAACGGCGCGGCGCAGAAAGCAATGATGACGAGAATTTGAGATGAAAAGGAGAAACCCTCGACCCTCGGTGCGGCGTACACATGTAACACATAATAGCGCCTACAAGACTGCATGAATACGTCACGCATTTCGTCAAAGACAGTGCGGTCGCTGCGGGCAGCAGTGGGCGGCGTGAAACGCATAGCGCCTACAAGACTGCATGAATACTTCACGCATTGCGCCAAACAGTGCGGTCAGCGCGGCGGCGGAAGTTAAAATTATTAAACCATATTTATGTTTGTTCTTACATAATTGTTTCGTTCATTTCATATGAATGGAAGGCCTTGTCCACATAGAGATAGGTTTACGGAATTACTTAATTTTCGCGCCAAGTTCCGTAAACTTTTGCTAGTAGTGTTGATAGGGCTTTCGCAAAAAATGTGTCCAACACGAGTAAATGCTTCTTATGCACCCCGCCTCCTCCGGCATGTTCACTTGATGGTTTTTTTGATGTTTCAAAACGGATGAGAAGGGGGCGGCAAGTAAGTAAATCCGGCCCTGATGTGTGAGCGCTCGGTGCCGTGTTCGAAAGGGACTGAAAACTTTCGCAAATTGCGCTTTTTCTCATGACTACAATTTCTTAACTGCGAACTTTCAACTGTCATGACCTTAATTTGATTTAACATGTTTTGTGTCAAAATTTTTGCGGAACTCCTCTTTGTGCGCAGTGGTGCCAAAACTCAACTTTAGTGGTAGTTTCACGAGTATGTATGGCTTCAGATGAGTTTCACTGGAAATTACTGATAGCTCGAATCCTCCCCCAAGATGTCACTCAACATCTTTTATCAGCGATACTTTGATCCTTTGAGATAATTTTGGCCTTCGACGACAGCCTGACCCCCCTCCCAGAATGCTCGATCAATACTTATAAATATGAACACCGCACATTTATGAAATACTGAGGCCGCATTTCGAACCTGTCCCAAGATCAAAATGAATGAATTCATTGATTCATCGGATTCCCTTGACCTCCTCCGAAATGCAGACTCTGCAGAGATACCAATCCTGCCGTGCTAAGGAAGAACGCCGTATGAGCCTTCAGACGTTGCCAAGATTCCTCCGATAAAAACCGAAATCACTCGGAAAATTGTGAATATTATTTTCCGAAACTTTCAGACAATTTTGTACGCGATTTAATCTAAAATATCTGAAAATTTCAAGGAAAAATGTGCATGAATTTTTTCAAAATTGCATGTCTTATCTAGGGAAATTTGGCAACTCTCGAAAGTTCTTACGGCGTTCTTCCTTAGCACGGCAGAATCGGCGCCGACATCTGTGCTAAAATCCTCCCGAATCGTCGCGTCGCACCGGTCTTGAGCAAGGTTTGGCACGTGCCATGACTGAGATGACGGCTCGATGGTTGCGATCCGAGCACATTTGATGACGTCATATTGGACCCTAAAGGTTTTAGGTCGAGAGAGAGGTTGTTTGACTCAGATAATCACTCATGCACTCATGGTTTTTGTTGTCGGCAAGAGTGCGTGCACGACGCTCAAATTTTCGACGAGAAAAAGTTCTCTGGATGGAAATGTGTCAATGGATCTGCTGCAAACTTCAACCAGAGCAAAAAAAAGAAATGCCTCTCATGAAAAATAAGTAAAAAAATCATGATGAGTGCAGTGGCAAAGTATGGGACTCGCACTTTTCCTTACAATGTGCGCAAAAAATCTGCGAACTTTTAAGCTTCCCAGACTTCAGAAAATATACTGCGGCATAAACTTAATTTTAGGTGCGCGTCAATCACATGCATGGACACTATTGGACGTATTGCTATCAAACGAAACTATGTGCATTATGATGTGAGCCCTGTTATGCACCTATTCATATGGGTCGCACGGCTCATGTCTTAATGCACAAAGTTTCGTTTGGCAGAAATACGTCCTCTTAGTGTTACGTCATAGGAAAACTATTATAGAGCGACTTATTCTCATCGGTAGCATTGAACTATGTCACTATCATTGTTTGGATACAATTCGATATAATATAGACTCTAAATGGTGACGTCACCTATATGGACTGCATTTTGCAATTTGGAACTATAAATTCTGGCTCTTCTGAAAAAACACTTATGTGCATAGGGAAACTAATGGCACATACGTTGTTTTTCAACTGGGCTAGAATTTATAGTTCCAAATTGCAAAATGTAGTCCATATGAGCGTTCATAGAGAAAATATAAACGCCTGTGTATCGCTTTTTGAATGATCGCGAAAAGTAGAAGTTAATATTGCCGTTTTATTTTTCTACGCTGCACGGAAAAAAAGAGCACGAGGTGGTTGGATGATGGGGACATTTCCAATTAATTGTGGCGGTACCTCAATAGCGTAAATTATGTTTCTGACTCAATAAATGTTGCGGTACTACCCCAATTTGATTTGCGGTATAACCACAATCAATTGGAAATGTCCATGTCATCCAAAAAACTGGGGTAGTCCCACAATTTTAGGGGATAACCTCTTGCATTATTATTTCCGTGATGTAGATTAATTAAAACGCTCAAATTTCATATTTGCTTTATCTGTGCAACATGGTGAAGCATTTTAACACCTTCAACTTTTCTCCGGTGAAATATTTATTTTTACGATGAAGTTCAGGAAAATTTTACTTGAATTTTTCGGATTTGAATACGAATAAAATGCCCTAAAAACTTGGAGGAAATGTAATAAACAATTCCCAAAGAAAATTTGTATTTTATCGAAGGAAGTTCAACAACGTTTGAAGGCTCAGACGGCGTTCCTTTTTAGTGCGGCAGTATCCGAGTGCACTTCGAGAGAATGAACTAAATGTTCACCTTAGATGCGCTTGTACGGAAACGCGTGCGACAGTAAAATGCATAAAAAAAGTCGAACGCCGGGGCAAGGAACAAAAAATTGATGTTTCCGAGAGTGAAGGATCAAGTCCCACGGTCGAATTCGGCGCGTGCAAACCTCTGGAAACTCCCCAGTTGTTTCGCCAACGGATCTTGATGTCGAAACTCCAGCTTAAAAACGCACCGTGATTCTCGGCGTTGCAAATTTTCTGCCGATTATTAGCAGTTCGAACTTGATGGAACACAATCGTGGAGAGGGTTTAAGAAAAATAAAAGATGAAATATAACCCCTGTTTCTTCATGCAAAATAGGTATGTTTTGCGACTTAAATTTTGGTTGAGAAAAAATGCACAATGCTTATAATTAAATCTTAAACTGTCTCCTTTGGTCAATATCCAAAATGTGATTAAATTCTCCATTATTCAACTCTATTCAAACGGTGTCCCAAATCCGTTTGCGGGGATTCTCTAATATTGTAGGTGTCTTGAAGGAAACAAGTTGTTAATATAAACCACAATAATAAATCCCCTTTCCATACTTCTCGTCAAAAGTAGAAGAAGTGCTTTGAGCGGTTGAATGTAGGTATCAAAAAAAGAGGGATAAAAATCGGATTCATCAGAAAATAAATTACAAACGAGAAAAGGCGACAAAATCTCTCATTTCCTGAGAGTAAAATTATATTAATTTTCAATTTTGTCGTTTCTCGGTGATTCAAGAGAAAACACCTTTAATTAGTCGAGTTAAGAGAGAAACCAATCACGCAATTTGACCCTAGAACGGAGCGGCGGCGCGGTGCGGTGGTCTTCATGAAACGCATAGCGCCTACAAGACTGCATGAATACTTCACGCGTTGCGTCAAACACACTGCGGTCTGCAGCAGTCGCGTCGGCTTGAAGCGCATAGCGCCTACAAGACTGTATGAATACTTCACGCATTGCGCCAACAGAGTGCGGTCGGCGCGGCGGTGGAAGTTAAAATTTATAATCACATTTATGTTTGTTCTTTCATAATTTTTTGCATCATTACTTGCATTGTGCAGTATGCAACACGGGCTCTTGAGTGTTAAAATAGTGGTATCCGGGTGCTAGTATATTACTGTCATTAGTCCATGACAGCATGACTCCACGCTGAAATAATATAAGTTAAGATGTACACTAATAGATATAACAACGAATTAAATCCAATTCTGTATGTTTTGTGAAAAAAAAAACTATTTCCTAGGTTTTAATAATATTTCCGTTTGAACACAAGAAAAGGCCGTTGCGTTGATCTCATTGAGCGGTAAACTGTTCTGCAAAATTTGATGCTGTCGGTCTCTTTCGACCGATTTATGAGCGTATGATCCATTAAGCATTGATAATTATTCTGAGGCATTAATAATAAAGTGCGATGCCCGTATGAAATGTCACGGGTAAATGATCTTGGAATATTTCGCGATCAAAGGGAGTTTCAGTCAGCCCCGAACGAAATCCGTGGGTGACATTTTAAAACGAATAAATTTAAAACCTCAGCCGACTTGCAGCCAGTATGTATTCTGAGGATGCCAAACGGTGTTCTTTCTTGATTCCAAAGGCGAATATATATCTCGATGGTGAAACTGCCAAACCAATACAGATCCCGATCGTGGTGTTTGAAAATTTTCATCCGTAATTTTTTTCAAAAGAATACATTAACATCTACTACCATCTACGAAAAGGAGGACCTCTCTCAACGAAAACTGAAAAACAAGTTTTTATGTTTAGAGCATGATTGAGTGTCGTGAGAGTATTTTGGGGTCAGAATCATCTATATACGTCAACCCTAATCGCAATCATGCTGTCATGGTGAAGTTTCCACGCCGGAAAATGTAGTTATACCACAAAAATCAAATCTGTAAGATTTAAGGTATGAAATCACTGAGTTACAATACAGTTTAACTCCCATTACTAACAGACAAACTAAACTCGGAACTGATTTTGTGGGTCTTTAGAGGAGTTTTCCGTTGAAATTTCAAAATCTGATTTTAGACCGAATAAACCAAACAGAATCTACACTGAAAATTCTACCTACGCGGACCAAAATGCTTTTTTTCGAATAAAATTATTGAGGCTCCTCTCCAATAAGGTAATTAAGGTTCATTAAAGGTATGAAAATTTCTGAGTGGACTTGGAACTTCCACCTAACAGGTTCGTGCATTGAACCGTTCAGTTAAAAATGCGAAAAAATCTTGACCGTCCTACACGGAAAAAATAAAATTGCTGATTTAACGATTTTGTAGTAAAAAAAAAATGTCCGACATGTTCCAATGTGCATTTTACAATAAAAAGAAATGCTAATTTAACCACCCCCGCGATTAAAATGTAAACACCCTATTGTAAAATGTGCATTTGAAACATGTCTGGCATGTTTTTTTTTAAAAATTTAATTGTTAAATTAGCAATCCATTTTTTCCGTGTAGCTGATTCCGAGACACGAGGCTCTTAAAATTGTGATGAACGTAGGAATTCGGTGTCTACCCGCAATTTCTTCCGTGTATGCCGAAAATGACTGAAATGAAATTCAGGAAAAAATACAAAATCAAAATGAGAGCGAGCGTTGCGACTCAGGAAAGTTGCAGGTCAAAAGTTTACGGGTCCTAAACTGTTGATAAAAAATTACGGAGTGATATCGCTCGGCTTGAGCTCTCATTTTGAGCTTGTTATGTATTTCGCGTTTAAGGAAACTTTTTGCATTGGGTCATCGAATTGATCAACTCACAGTCGAGGCGCTGTCGGCAATACAAGCCAACCTAATTTTTAAAAAAACACCTAAGGTTACAGGGACTGAAATTTGGTTCAAATTAAACGCTAAATATTTTCGGTTCAGATAATCAAATTTTTCGGTCATAGGAGCCGAAAATTTCGAAAACTTCGGTTACCCGTAACTAATAACTTTAAAATTATACGATGCATACAATATCGAATACGATCCATAAATAGATTCCATTCCACTTTTGAAGCGATGTGTACAAGTTGAACCGATCGACATCGATACAATCTCACCTAATAAATGTATAAAATACGATCGATTGAGAGAATACGGAGAATTTGCACGCAAAACTTTTTATTGCTTCATCTGAAAGTGCTTAAAGAGCTGATTTCACAGTATTTTTCATAATTTTTTTCGGTCACGGGAAATAGGGTAAAAATAGATTTAAAAGTGAGAAAATGCGCCGCCTGGGGTCGTCATCTGGCGGCATTTCCCATTTAAACGCATGTATTTCAGCAGATTCGGTTATTTTTGCAATATATCCTCAAATAATTGTTCAATTTATGAATCAAGGGTATCCTCGTGTTCAGCTCGCTTGGTAGCGTCCATTCAAACACGGGATTCATCAAAGTTTAGACTCCTGCGAATTCTCCATTGGGCCAAAGCTGAGGAGGATCCACCTTCAAGGAAAGGTGATGTGATTCGTTTGAGAGGAACTGGGATGCTGAAATCCTGGCAGGTTCCAGGTGACGTAACGCAAGGAAATCCATCTCTTACGGAGCGGGCGCGCCCGGAGCCTCGACTCGACGCTCCACGCGCGGTGGAGGTGGCGCTGCTGGGAGCTTTGTTGTGCTTTGTGCATTCCCTTTTCCCCGGTCGGCGCGTGGTGGTAGGCCGAGGGGCGGCCCGCGGAGGGGGAGGGGGAGACCGGTCCAAGAGAATCCAGATCCGACTCCGACCGCGAGGCATTGACCTATTCACAACTGCACGTGGAGCCGGCAAACCGTCGCCCTGCCCCTCAGCCGAGCTCCCGAGCCAACCTCATCGCGCCGGGGCACAGTGGGAGCAACCATTGGGAAAGATCCAATACGTAGATTAACACCAAAATCCCAAATTTTCATGTTTATTTTCTCTTATTATAAAGTACTAGCCAACTGAAGGGCCCCACAGTAGTTCGAGTCAATTCGAGAGGTCGGACATTAAATTTTTGACTGAAACTGAAAATTTTGATTGTGATTTCGTCGTATTTTTAATGTATGGGGAGCTTCTGCAAGAAAATTTCATGAGGAAACCAATGAATCCACTCTTAGAACCTCAAAGTTGTGTATAAACGGAGTTATAAGCGTTTAAAGTTTCCGAATCTTGTCCGACCTCTACTATTGACTCGATCCATTGTGGGTCCCCGCCCTCTGGGCCCCAGCAAAGGCGGACCTAGCAATAGAGAATTTTCAGATGTCTGAAATTTGACGAATTTCGTGTTCAAGTGGAAACTACTGAGTGAACTGAACACGAGGATACTCCTGCCTCATGAATTGAACAATTATTGGAGAAGATATCACAAATTGATCTAATCTGCTAAAATACGTACGTTTAAATGGGAATGCCGCCTGATGACGTCACTAGGAGGTGCATTTTCTAACTATTGAATCTATTTTTATACTATTTTCATATTAGAAAAAAATTATGAAAAATGCTGTGTACTCAGCTCTTTCAGCACTTTCAGATGAAGCTATAAAAAAATTGCATGCAAATTTTCCATTCGACAACACCGGATTTCCTCCCTTTAAACCCATGTTGAATAATCTATTCTTGTCGGAGCACCTGGCCCTTTCAAGAATTGATACTTTTCCATAGGTTTAAATGGGGAAAAAACAATGTTGCTAATTTGCTGGATCCACTAATGGACCCCAGAGCAATCGCTCCGCGCTTGTCATGTAACTCGCTCCGCGAGCCACTTCACTTTAGCTGAAAACTAGGAAGAGAGAGGGAGAAAAAGGAAATCGAAAATGAAGAATAATAAGAAACAATAATGGGCAACGATGAAATTTAAGGATGAAAAAAGTGAGGGGGAGGAAGAAAAATAGGAAAAAACGAAACAGGAAAAAAAAATAGGAACAAATGAAAAAGTACAGAGAAGTGGAAGATAAAAGTACAGGAGAATCAATTTTTTTTAGAGGAATGAGGGAATATGAAAGTAGGACAGAAAGATAAGAAAAGAGAGGAAAGCAAGAAGGAGGAAAGGCAAGGAATGAAACGAAAAGTTAAATAAAATAACACTCTCTACACATTTTTCTATCGCTTTATCTGCAACTTTGTCTTCAGTTTTGCCTACAGGTTTGTCTATATCTTTTTCTAGAAGTTTGACTATCGCTTTGTCTATGATTTCGTCCACCCCTTGTCTATAACTCGAATTCTCAAAGTGAATTTTAAGAGCCAACCGATGGGAACGCTTTTAAAGCGCCAGGCATCGTATTGACGAAGGCTCTATTGTTTGTACATCCTGATGACTCATTGACTTGCCCCACTGTGCAGTGCGGTGCTCCGGAGTTCGGGTCCCTCCCCTTCCCTAAGGACGCTGCGCTTTGCCCCTCGATCCAGCGCGTCCCTTCCCCCGGCCGCGCGAGGGAGTGTTCCCGAGATGGATGCTTCGCCGAGTTTTCGTCCGTAATGATAGGAGCCCCTCCCTCACGCGCAGCTTCCTGGTTCCGGAAAATGTGGGGTTGACGCCGGGAGAGGGGGTTTTCTCAGAGGGGGAGCTTTTCGCCCTCTTAAGAAATAACGCCCGATGAGAATTCGAATGTTGTCGAGTTTATCATCGACGAGACTGCAAAAACGTGTATCTTGCTTGCGGTGGTTGAAAAACCATTTATTTGAAATGCATATTTGTAACGCGCGTAACGCATAACGCCGGAGCGTAGCTCCCTAGTATTTGAAAAAAGAAGCCATTTCTTGTACCTAGGAAACAGATCTAGCAGTATCTATCGGCAGTACTTGTGCGATTGCAGTGATGCGTCTGAGGATTTACTCAGATTCGAGCATTTGAAATTCCTCGATTTTTTTTTTTTTTTTTTTTTTTTTTTTTTTTAAACTAAGGAAGTTCCATTTACGCATACGCAGGCACTACTCAGCTGTGCTGAGGAAAAACGCCGTATTAGCCATCAGGCGTTGCCATATTTCCTTTGAGAAGACTCGAATTTACTGGGAAAACAGTCAATATTTTTCCCCCATGTTTTCCGACCATTTTGTGCGCAGTTTATTCTGAAATGCACAACTCTCCTCAAAAATACATATTTTATCCGTAGAAATCCGGCAACTCTCGAATGTTCATACGGCATTCTTCCTTAGCACGGCAGTACTGCAGCCCGGTTTTTCCTTCGATGATTTCCCAGCTACCCTCCTGTCGAAGTCGTGAACATTTTCCGGGTCGTCGCCCGATATTTTTGAGCCCGGACGAAATCCACTTGCGACTGCAATGAATGGTCCACATTTCCGACCTATCTTATTTTCCAGGGACATATTCTTCAAGCTTGGCTTTTTGAAAAGGAACATTTACTTGATTTTTGTCAACGCCTTGCCTAGGATTTTATGCGAAACTTTTAGGCCGACTTCCTTTGAATACTTCAACATTGATTCGTTTTTTTTTACAAACTCAGCCCATTGCTGTTCCAATTCGATGATCCTGAAGCAATCAGTAACCTAGGACATATTTTCTACAAGATTTTAGTCCTGCCTCGCCAGGGTCTGACTTAACCGTAGGTTGATTTACATTTCTGACCGGACTTTTTTTCTAGCGCTTTAGCGCGTAAAAATACAAAATATGTTGAAAAGAGCGCTCGAATTTTTCCTGTAGTGGCCATGAAACGACTTTGCCACATCCGCCGTTCTAAGATCAGACGTGGTAGGGGCCACAGCCCACTTTTTAAGACGGCAACGTTATTTTATATTTAAACAATCAAATCATCATTCGGAAAATTGATAATACAGCGAAAACATTCGGTGATAATTTACCTCATCGGCACAATACTGCCGTGCTAAGGAAAAACGCTGTATGAGCCTGTAAGGAGTTGGCCACATGGGTCGCGGCCCATGGCGGCAAAATTAGGGGGCGGCAAATTTTGCAATTTTTTTAAACGCAGGTACAAAAAAGTCGGATTCAGAAATAAATTAAAAACAAGAAAAGGTGACAAAATCTCTCATTTCCTGAGAGTTCATTAATTTCTAATTTTGTCGTATTTCGGTGATACAAAAGACTGCGCATCTTTAATTAGTTGAGTTAAGAGAGAAATCAAACACGTAATTTGGCTTATAGCGGCGCGGCGCAAAGAGAAATGATGACGAGGACGTAAGGTGAAAAGGAGAAGCCCTCGACGCGGCGGTCGGCATGTAACACATATTAGCGCCTACGAGACTGCATGAATACTTCACGCATTGCGTCAAACACAGTACGGATGCAACTATTCGGGCTCCGTGGATGTCCATGTTGCATACGCTTGCAAATGAAGGCGTTTTGTTTGACCGGGTAGTCACCACTTCATCCGCACCACGGCGCCAATGGCGCGGGCTTTACTGCGAGGATCCAAAGGCAGTTAAAATGGCTTTAATTTTTCGTTTATGGTACAAAGGTATTTCGTAAGCACGAATATTTGCATACAGGCGTAAACCGAACAAAATAAGTATGGTTTGAGCAACAGTGATAAGAGTGTAGTAATTACCAACAGACTCTATGGTAGTAAATAACGTAAAGTAAATCGCATTCTCCAAAATAATGTTAGTAGCTCTTTTTAAGACTTCCACCACTTTATCAATTATCTCTTGTGTTTTTTAAATGACTAAAACCTTTTCCTCTTAGTGGCAAGGCGTGGATGATCGAGGATCGATATTATTGCCCCCATTTGAAGCTATGGTAAAGAATCGATCATAAAATTGTTTGTTGCGAACACCCTGCATATTAATCCTTTCCATAGGTTTAAATGCCAGATCAATCGATTTATCGCAAAGCACGCCGTTTCCTCTCGCTCTCCAACCCCTTTCTGCAGAGCTTCCTCTGCGAGACATTATTTTAACTTTTGATGGAAAAATCAAGGAGGCTAATCTGAATGATCAAAGATTATTCTAGGGAAGGATTAATCACAGAGTTTTTACTCCGACACGTCGGTTTTCCACTGAGTTCCCATTTTACGATGTACGCTACAAAGCGCCCTTCAATAGTTCTTTGCTCGTGAGAGTGCAAATTCCTCCAAGAAAGTTGACCAGCTTGCTCGCATTTATATAAATTTCGGATTGCACACGCCTCTCCTCGTTCCCCTAGGTAATTTTTTTTGCATCACCCCATATTCTGCAAAGCTGTGAATTAGTGGCCTGCTCTTTAGTGTCGACTTGTTGTCATTTTTGTCACCAACTTGCGTTGCCTCACAAACTGCAAATCAACGAAACAGGTTTATGTGAGGCTGAATCTCTTGTGTTGCATCGTGCACTTTTTCGATGTCATATATCGAATGCGAGATTGGCGATGGATCATATGCGACCAACCGCGGGAAAAAGAACCTCAATCCACGCAGGCAAAATTTTTGTCAAACCACATTGCAAAGACTGGATTTGGGATTTTCACTGAACACGCTCTCAAAATGCCTAGAAAAGAAGTTATAGTTGCTTTAACTCATTTTTTGGCCGGCAGAGGGCGCAAAGTTGCACCATATTCCCGCAATTTTGTGTCCTTGACTTGGTAGATTAGAATTTTAAATAAATATTGTCGCGTAATTTTTTCTACTTAACGGATGACGGGTCATTGTTATTTATTACTTGAAATCTAGGGTAATTTTTTGCTCGACCATTCAAGAATATCCGTCAAAAATTTTGCAAAAAAATATCACTCGCGATATTCACTGAAAATAAAGAGTAATAGAACCGTAAAAAAACCGCAAGCAAGATACATGATTTTGCAATTTTGCAAAAAAAACATCAATGATGCTGATCATCTATGCTGTATTTTTGCTTTAACACGAAACGGACCATCAATATAATTATTGATGGAGAACAATGGATAAAAAAAGCTCATTGAGAAAGATCGTCTTCCCCACATAAATGGTAATAAAGTGCTTTTCATGAATTTTTTGACTTCTCATGCCATTGCTTTTTGCCTTGATATTTGTTCCGCGACGAACAAACAGCAAAATTATGGCACACGTGTGTCGTTTCGTGACCTCTTGCTAACTTTATCGGTACACGTCCGCTCTGCAACTCAACTGCAGTTTGTATTGTTTGCGTTGTCCTCCAGGTAATCGGAAGGTTCCAGAAAATCTTAAAAATTTATCTATGCACTGCTGGGCCTGAAACTTTAAGTAGAGTTACATATTCGTCTTGCGCATGCTAGTAGTCAAATTAGGCATTTTGATAAGTGCTTGTACTAATAGTTAAAAATTCAAACCAAGTCTTCCTTTATACTTAGTATGTAAAGTTGGGACCTCGGGCTTATCCAATATTTGAATAAGTTCGAATATGTGTAATTGTAACTATAGAATACAAGATTTTAAGAAAAGGGAGAAAAATTCAATCTTACGATGAAATTATCAGTTTCGCTTGACTTTTAATGAGGAACTGTTCCAAATATGTAGATGAAAGCTCATCGTTACACATTCAATAAATTCTTGGTGGTTTTCCGAATTTTTTCTTCGAATGACTTTCATCGCAGAATTAATTGATGCTTCATAAAATACAAATAATTTGAATTCGACAGTGAAAAAACAGTAAAAAATTGTTCAAATTGTTAATTACAGCATAATCATTATTATTAGTTGTTAATGATGTATACAATTTTCCCTTGTTAAAATTAAGGAAGAAATTAGTATTTTGATCAACATTTCTTCTCTAAGAACCGAATATTTAAAAATATGCATGAGACATGCAGAATTTAGTAGGTTTTCATAATTTGACCATCTGCTTAACTTCTTGATAAAATGCCTGATTTTACAAATACATTTCCCTGAACAAGACCAAGCTTCATCAAATCTCTCGAGGATTTTGTTTTTTCAACTGCTAATGCAAGAAAATGCACATCAGATGACTTTGCGAAGCGAAGACGGAGGAAGGATTCTTTAAGAGCTCCTTAGTGTGCGGCTTGATCGTTTAACTGTTACAAATTCGATTCTCATTGCGCCTTCAATTACTCGCTCTGTGCAGAATCTATGCAGATTCGCAGATCCCCGTTCGCCACATAGGACATCTTGCAAAGTTTCAAACGCCTTCACTGAGCGTGGATACAAAAAGCTATGCTTGTTTTTGCAATGAGAAAGAGCCGATCGAGCATTAGTTTTTTAAGTGCCTGGAATCTGCAGTTAGGCAATAAAGTATACTCCTTTTTGCGCATTCGTTACCTCAAGCTGTTACGCTACTGCCTCCTAGAGTAATGACTTATCGCTCTCGTGTGTACAAGAACGGTACTTATTCATACTTATTCAACTTGATACTTCCAAAAACAGAAGTGAGTTGGGTTTGTTGTGGAGGAAAATGATCGGCATTACCGAATTCCATGATTGAAGAAGAACATGAATTTATATACGATAGTATAAGTGAAATATCAGCCTAAATCAATTACACGAATGCAAAAACGTCTAACTTCATCATAAAAGGTTTAATGATGCTTCTTTACATTCTATTTCCAAGCAGAATATTACTGCCTGAAAATCTCTACGAAAGTTCATTTGGAATTCAGTTAAGTAATGTATAAGAGCAAAGCTCAGTAGATTAGATAATCAACCAGCAAAACTCTTGGCTTTACAACTTTGAAATTGGATGTCTAATTCATATTTTCTATCATTTCAACTATCATTCTAAATTTAAGTATGTCAAACTCTCTTTCCCCCAGTATTCGAAATACCAGATGCCATTATGTCTTCGATCCTTTGAAACCAAAGAAATCTGGTCGTGCTTCTCCAATCATTAGTGTATTAGTATGTAAGTTTCAAGTATTAATGCTGCTAAACGTTATGAATCAGTTTCTTGCATTAACTTGTACGAAACGAAATTTATTGCTTCTCAAAAACACAAACCGCATAGCAGCGCAACGTAGTTGCGAATCCTGTCCCTCGATCACATAGAATCACCATAACACGATCTCACCAAATCGCATTCAATTTGACCCGGAAAAAAGCGGTTTGAAGTTATACTGTTTCATAAGACTTTTAGTAAACAAGCTGATTGCGGTGAACGCATGGGTCGTAAGACAGTATGTTGGAGTTTTTTGCCAACGTGCGTTAAAAATTCAGCATAAAGCTAAAAAGCTCAATACAGAAGGAAAAAGCATGTCTCTTTGAGGGAAAACTGTGCTCGAATGAGCTTTTTCCCTCTGTATTGAGATTTTCAGCTTTATGCTGAATTTTTAACGCACGTTGGCATACAACTCCAACATAGCCTCAGTGTTGAGGTCAAAGCTTATTTTTTTCTCAACTTTCAATTCTTGACGGTAGAAAATTCGAGATTTAGTTAAATTCAAAGCTACTCCCAACTCATATTTTTCATTGGTGCGTTTCTGTGAGGCTCGAACTAATTCGGTGCGATCGTGAAAGGGTGCCTGAGTCCTTTACTTCCGAACCCGGGTCCATTTGCCTGGCGCATAAGTTCCCATCCCATCAGTCGAAAATCCGACAGGCATGAAAGCTGTCAGCTTTCAGGTCGGTAACTTCTGGTCGCAAGTTGAGCCTCTCCTCGGCTCCACGCGCCGAGAGATCCCCTCCGCTCTCCTCCCCCTCCCCCCACTCCCCCGCTCGCCCCTTTCGCATCCATTCTGATCCCTCGGTGACCTATTTACGAGGATTTAAAGAGGGGTGAATCCGCGGTCTGAACCGCGGGAGCGCCCAGCCTGCCGGAACTGGAAACGCAACTTTGAATCCTCACCAGCCTCCATTTACAAATACGAATTCACCAATAGATTTATTTTAAACCATGCAAGTCGAAACTGGACCCTGCTCTGCGGGCTGATTATTGAGGTTGATAGACGAAGCTATAGACAAAGATACAACGAGAAAATGGAGTGATCTCAATGGTTGAAACAGGTGGGTGCAATAGACAAAGAAGGTAAGTAACAGAGTAAGTATAATGGCAAGTTGCAGACTTCCTATCCAGGGCCGGATTAAGGGGGTGGCCACATGGGCCGCGGCCCACGGCGGCAAATCTAGAGGGCGGCAAATTTGGCAATTTTTTTAATTGTAGGTATAAATAAATATCGGATTTAGAAAAAAAAAGAAAATTACAAACGAGGAAAGGTGACAAAATCTCTCATTTCCTGAGAGTGTAGTAATTTTTGATTTTGTCGTCTTTCAGTGATACAAGAGACAGCACCTTTAATTAGTCGAGTTAAGAGAGAAACCAAACACACAATTTGGCCTGAAACGGCGTGGCGCAGAGAGGAATGATGACGAGGACTTGAGATGAAAAGGAGAAGCCATCGGCGCGGCAATCGGCATGTAACACATATCAGCGCCTGCACAAGACTGCACGAATACTTCACGTATTGCATCAAACACAGTGCGGTCATTGCGGTCAGCGTGAAACGCATAGCGCCTACAAGAATGCATGTATACTTCACGCATTGCGCCAAACACAGTGCGGTCAGCGTGAAACGCATGGCGCCTACAAGACTGCGTGAATATTTCACGCATTGCGCTAAACACGGTGCGGTCTGCGCGGCGTGGCGGCGGAAACAAAAATTATGAAACCGCTCTCATGTTTGTTCTTTCATAATTTTTCCGTTCATTTCTTATGAATGGAAAGCCTTGTCCGCACAAAGATAGGTTTACAAAACTTAACTTTTGCTAGTAATGTTGACAGGACATCCCCAAAAAATGTGTTCAACACGAGTAAACGCGTCTTATGCACCCCTCCCCCGCTGGCACATTCACTCGATGGTTTTTATTAATGTTTCAATACGAATGAGAAGGGGGCGGCAAAATACAGACGGCCCATGTGCGGCAAGTAGGTAAATCCGGCCCTGTTCCTATCGTACTCCATTTTTAAACGGAAAAGTATTCGACGGGAATTCTTTAAAACTGCCGTGAATTTTCTTCTCTGTGCGAAGAAAATTCTGCAAAAACTTCAAGGGATGATGACAACTTGTTCTCCTTTAAGAAAATAACATAGAGGCGGAGATTTTCAGACACCGTAAACGAGTTACGTGATTGCCGACCTACACCGTCGATTTGAAACTGAACTTTCGAACTGCATCGATCTGCGGAGAGAAATCGGTAGCATAGACCGAATCTAAAAAAATTGGCATGAACCGAGGGTGCGGTAACTGGACCCGAAAGTATGGTAATATGAAACAAAAAGTACCACCGTTGTGGAACATCGCACCACGGTTCATTATGATCGAACTTTTATATCGGTGTCAAATCTCGTGTCGCCGACTTCAGCAAGCTCGTGGGGTCATGTGAGTTTAAATTGACGAGTTCAAAGAGCAACTTATTCAAAAAGCCTCAATGCGTTTTCCTGGACGACCTGTCGCGTCAATTCAGTTTAACTGATGCACACCACTGCCGCGCTGAGGAAAAACGACGTTTGAACCTTCGGACGTTGCCAAATTTCCTTCGATGAAATACTGATTTACTGGGAAAGTTGTGAAGATTTTTCTTCCGATTTTTCAGGCAATATTGTTTGCACCTCGATCTAAAATATCTGAAAATATCAAGGGAAAATGTGTATAACTTTCTTCCAAAATAAACGTTTTACCGGAGGAAATTTGGCAACTCTCGAATGTTCATACGGCGTTTTTCCATAGCACGGCAGACCAGAGTTCGATGATCCGGACGTTGAACGCAAGGCTTTAATCGGCAACGATTAGCGTCGAAAAAACAGTGCGTGCGAGATGCGTTAGGTGAAGCGTTGCCGGTATTCAGGTTTATTTTTACGAGAATTCATGTGATGCGGGTGATTTTATTTGAAAATCGGAAACGCTGCGAGGCCACGAGTATGCACGACGGAGATAAACGCACATCTTTACGATTGGAATTATGAAGGCATTACAAATAAGTACTCAATTAAGAGGAATTGTGTAATTGACCGAGTTTAATCATCGGTTCAATCGTAACCGCAGAACAACAACCTCAAGGAGTATTTTCACTTTTTCATAGCTTGTCGGAGCATGCACGGGGGTCCTGTAGCCGAAAAAAATTATTCATCCGCAAAAAAACTGAAAAAAATTGGCTTGCATCGAGGTGCGGAATGGTGTGTTCCTTTGCTGAAGGGATAAAATAACTTTTGTATTTTAATTAATTGCAGTGAAAAAAAGCTCTTCAAAGAGGTTAGTTGCGCCCCTGCGGAACAACTTTAATTTACATTTTCATTTTTTGAAGAAAGAAGGGATCCGTGCAGGTGCATGTGTGATATGCAATAATCGAAAAGATTCATTCGGGGAGGGCTGGATTTTCAATTTTCTGCACATTTTGTTCAAAGCCCCCCCCCCCCCCCCCCCCCCCCCCCCCCCCCCCCCCCCCCCCCCCCCCNCCCCCTCTTAACACATCGTGATGCTGGTTCAACCCCCCTTCCTCCCTAAGTGCGTTACGTAATACTTGAATGAACCCCAAGGAAGGGAGGGTGGGAGGGCCAAATTCCGGACTGAGAAAAATAAAGTGAGAGAAAACGCATTTAGTGATTGGAAAAACCCCGAGGAAAATGAGGAACTTATTTTTAAAAATAATGTTGTCTTTTTTGTGTGTTGAGAAGCACTGAGACTAAGGATTTCTATTTCTGTTTGATTGGAGTGGTTATGAATAGATTTCATTCGGCTGAAGTTGTTGCAGACGGGTTATTTATGAGGACTGACCGGTGGAATGCCACCTTTAGAGAGAGGAGGAGAGTACTCCTGGCGATCGATATACGCACTGCGTAAGGAGGTTTCTCCGAGGTTGGGGGTGGGGTCGTGAACCCAATTCAGGGCACAGCAGAAAAGGGTCATGATTCGACGCGAGGCCGCAAGAATTTTCTTTGACGCCGTGTCACCCTCGGGTCGAGGTCCCCGATCAACCTCTTCCCACGCTCCAAATTGCATCAAATATCGTCCTTTTTTCACGGAAAAATAAACCATTTAACAATTACAAACGAAATGGGCGACGGATTTGCAACTTTTTTTGTATCAAATTATTATGAGAATCTTTACGAAGATCGATAGCTCGAAACTTTACACCAATACATCAAAGGTCGATGTATCGAAGATTTCATTTAAATTTCCCGGGGATTTTCACAGACGTCTTCTGATTGGTCAATGAAAGGATCGATGAGAAGGAAATTTGATACATACGTGCTTACGAAAAACGGCTTATATTAATTAGCGCAAGGAGACAATTCTTTCACGGGGGAATTTTTGGCAAATTTTGGCTCGAAAAGTTGGAACTGAGACTTCGTGCGATTTCCTCTGATATCCAAGGAGTTTAGATGTGAGCGATTTTTCCCTTGCGCACTGATAATGTATGAGGGGTAAAATTGCCATTAATCTAACGAACCTTTTACTTAATAACTCTTTCTTAACACCAAACCGTCTAACTAACCAAAGTGAAATGTTACTGACGAGAATAGAGTCTAGAAAATACAAAAAATGCGGCACTCATTTTGTAACATTTGAACCCTACATTCAATTTCAGCTATTTCCAGATTTTTATAAAATTAATCCCTATTATTTGACATTTTTTGCAGGTGTAGGTGTCGAATTTAGAAATCGAGCGTATGGTGAAAATTGAAGGCCGTCACTTTATTAATGAAACCCTCTTTTAAAAGGAGGGACGTCGCGTCAAACTTCAGAGTAGATTATTTATAATTATGATAATTTACTGGTCTAAGCTTAGACTTAATGTAATTATGAACTTGTTTCCTTGATGGAGGATCTTTCCCTCTTTAGTTATTCTTTCCGTCATCCCACTTGCTCACCCCTCTCTCAACCCCCTTCCTCCTGGACCTGAGGGGATGCCCCTGGCCCCTTCCCCCGGCTTCAAAACGGGATCGCTTTTAGCAGAAAGGAATCAAGTCACATCAGTTATTGCCAAATTTAACTGAGGAATTTAATTTTTCACATGAAAACAGTTGTGCGAATTTTCTTGAAAATTTTATAAAATTTGCCTCGCACTATGCAGAAAATTCTCTGAAATTCGCAATAAAATCCATACAACTACTATGCAGTGCTAAAGGAGAACGTCGTATGAGCCTTCAGACGTTGCCAAGTTCCCTTCAATGAAAACCGAATTTATTGGGGAAATTGGGAATATTTTTCCCCCAAAATTTTCAAACAGTTTTTTGCGCAATCTAATCTAAAATATCTGAAAATTCCAAGGAAAAATATCCAAGAATGTCGTCGAAACACATGTTGTAACAAGGGAAATTTCGCAACTCTCGAATGTTCCCACGACGTTCTTCCTGTATTCATGTAAAAAATTAAATTGGCCATTTGGCGATAGCTGTAGTGGCTCGGTTCCTTTCTGCTTAACGCTGTGCGACTGTGTCATTATCGCAGCTGCTGAAATGAGCAGCACCTCGTTGGAGGCGCTTCTTCCGAATTTCAGGCGGAACTTGGTGGGGTCGCGACGCAAGGCTTTGAGCCTTACGTTTCAGCGAAGCATCATGTCACCGATAAGCGATTACAACATGGCGCATCGGGTAAAGGGTGACGTCTCCCGAGCCAATGGGGAATGGCAAGCGCCGCAACTTCAGCAACCAATCCTACTCCCAGTCGAGAGATTAGGGGAAGCGTTAGTGGGTCACGCTGGGACAAATACGAAGGGCTTTGACCCAGTCCACGTGGATACTCGTGCCCTGTTGCCGACGCAAAGGAAATGCGCCTCTCCCATGCGGGAGGTAGCGCAGCCAATTTTACAAAATAAATCAGTCTCGTAATGGCTCGTATTCCATACATCAAGCAGGTGAGATCGAATAGATATCGATTGCTTCACATGTAGACGTAGCCTCAAAAATCAATTTAAAAATTTGAAAAAAATAATTTTAATAATTCTTTAATGTTTAGGGAGAACTGTCCCTCCCCATCCTAGAGTGCATTTATAAGGAGAGTGTGGCCACTGCGGTTAACACCTCTGATTGGCTTTCAGCGATCTTGGCCTGAAGGAGCCTTCTAGGGCCCAAAAATGGCAGACGCTGTGAGTAAATGTTGATGAAAAATGACTCAAAATGTAGTTTTATTTGCATCCCCCATCGAGAAATTTACACAGTTTCACGGCTCATCGTGTGCTATTTCTGAGAAAAATCATCTAAGATATAGTAAGGTTTGCAGCTAGAGCGGTTGATGATAATTAGGTCTGATAACCGCCAAAAGTTGGTAATGCCCCTCCTTTCCAGTCCAATCCTCAAAAAACAAAAGAAAGCGCAGCCTTTCGGATCCTGAGCCCCTCCATGGGGGCCAATGGCTATACTCTCTCTATAAAGTTCTTCCACCCCATCCTAATAGGAAGCGAGAGAGAGGCAAGAAAATACCATTGAAACCATTCACAAAATTAAGGGAATAGAGGTCACTTCCGATGGCGTTTCCGGTCTCTCGACCGCAATATTTTCCCGGGTGACCACGGTTTTCGGGAAGAGCCCGCGATTCGGCAGCAGCGCTTGGCTCCACGTGTAAACTTTGGGCCAAAAGTCGGCTGGGAGCGCGGTGCGTGAACGCAAGGGGCTCGCCCCCCCCCCTCCGCCCCACCCGTCCGCACTCGGAAACGCAGTCGCACTCCGCCCACGCACAAGAGGCGGCTCGGAGCCGCGCGGCCGCCACCGTGGGACCGCCACCCGGCAACCGCACCACCGTGCATGACCCTCCCCCCGGGAGCTTGCGTTCCACATGCTCGCCCAAAGAACTTGCGATACTCTTCCCGTCTCGAAGGAACTTGAGCCCCTGTATACCGAGAGTTAAGACAATGTGAATCCATTTCTGATTGATTCCCGCACTGAAAAAAAAATCTCGGTGTATTTATTAAGAAAAGGGTAAAATTATCAAGAATTCAGGATTCTATTTGATCCCAGTTTTTCCTTGGTGAAATTACCATTTATGGAATTGGTAATTTTACCGAGGCATCTCGGTGAAATTATTGACTTTCTCGGTAATTTTACTGGGCCCCGGTAAAAAAGCCAATATTTTTTAACGACCGTGGTAGAATTACCGAGATAAAATGGCAAAGTTACGGGGAATTGATTACCAATAAAAGTGGTATTCTTACCTGAGATAAACAGTAAAAATACCGGTTTTTAGCTAAGCTTACCAGTCTGTCTCGGTAAAATTACCAATAATTGGTAAAAAAAGTGAGATGGTAAAGGTACAAACGGACCACGGACGTTTCAGTGCGTACCTTAGGCCTCCACAGTGTCACAAACGGGAATACAGATTACATTGTCACCAAATGCAAAGATTATAATTTGGAATGGACTGGGGACTTACGAGTTCGGCAAGGAACAAGTGGAATGAGAGAAGGAACGGAGAAAGGAATTTGAGAATGAGCCGATCAAAGACTACCGAAAACTATCAATTTGTGTAATCTTTATTCTAATCTTTATTAATTTGTGTAATATATATATTGTGTAATCGTTAGCGCCTACAATACTGCAAGGATACTCCATGCATTGCGCGTACATCGCGGAGGATACTTCACGCGTTGCACGTACATCACGGTGCGTATGAGCAATGCGTGAAGTATCTATGCAGTCTTGTAGGCACCAGTCCGCGTTTCGCGCTGTCAGCACTGTGTTTGGCTCTAATATTCGAACTCGCGAAGTCATCGTTTTTCAACTGGACGTATTTCTGCCGAACGGAACTATTGAAGATTGGAAAAGATGAGATGTGCTCTAGAAAGCTGCATAAGAAACAATGTTAAAAGTGGGCGTGAATCCTTTTGGTGAGATGGAAAAGATTGATTTTACAGTCTGTCAAACGGAACTTTGTGCCAACTGAATGCGGCACTGATGAGTCGTGGGAATGGGAATAAAGCCCTGTGGATAGGGCTCATGAGTTAATGCCGACCAAGTGCGATCACCTGTCCCTGGTTCTGTCTGGCAGAAATAGTCCATTTCTGGTTATTTTAGGAACAATATTTGAGTCTTTAGTTTTTCCGTGCAAGCAGGTGCTTTTATAGATATCAATGGACAAAGTGCAAAACCACGTATCTCTGTTCGCAACGTTGCAGACTTACTGTCATTAAATATTTTTCCTTTGGAAGACTAGTCAACGTACTTTCATGAAAATTCGCTTGATTTCTCTCCTCTGTTGCGGAAAATGATGTATAAATTTCAAGCAACAAAGCTGGCCTGTTTTTCTTCAAAAACTCAAATAGGACAGGAAGTTTTGATACACCACAATGGAGATACGTCGTTTTGCACTTTAGCCATCGATATGCATGTACATGTTGCTCTGTAGCCTCCCCTGGCGCCTTACGACACCAAACTGCCGATGTCCCCAATGTCAATACGACACCAAACTGCCGATGTCCCCAATGTCAATGTCATAGATGCCAACAGACCATCGTGCATGACATGATGACGGAAAAACTTATACGGTGGGATCATGTTTAGAGAATGGCAGGAGAGACATTGCCAAAGAAGTTCCCTCCTGGGAGGAGGTGCCGAGGGTGCCAAATGAGAGGGCGGAGAGATGGGATAGAAGCAGAAATGTTCATAGGTGCTCGATGACTCGCGGTCCATTGCGTAAATGTTTCAGTAGCTTTAAAAATTAACAAGATTCTAAGACTTTTCTTGGTCTTCGAATCCGAATTCCCATGTGATGTTTAGTCCTCGAAACGCAACTAATATCCTGCCAAGCTAAAGAAGAACGCCGTATGAGCTTTCAGACATTGCCAAGTTTACTCCGATAAAAACCGAATTTACTGGGAAAATGGTGAATATTTTCCCCAAAAATTTTCGGACAATTTTGTACGCAATTTAATCAAAAATATATGAAAATTTAATAGAAAAATGTGCATAAGTATCGTCAAAACTACAAGTCTTATCAAGGAAAATTTGACAACTTTCGAATGTTCATACGGCGTTTTCCCTTAGCACGTCAGTATTCATACGAGGTTCTATGGTTTGGCGTCGAAAAATATGAGGCTTCAAACGTGAGTTTCCTACGTCAAGCGCCAACTGACCAGCACAAATGTCTAAGGGCTGTTATTTTTTAATTAATTTCCCTTACTTATGACCTCTAAGACGGCTGAATTCCACGTAAAAATTGATTTCAAAGGATTTCTGTCTGTGTTTACATTTAATCTTTCTTCATCCTCCTGGGATACAGATTATTTGCTTCGATTCCAGTCCGGGTTGACCACAGTCAATTTCGCAAAATAACCTTTTTACCTGGGTAAGCAGCGAAGGGAATTGATTGTTTTCAGAGGTCACAACATGGAGCAGGTTGCTTGGTTATGCCAATCTTAATCATAGATTGAACCTTCGATACGTCGTCCTCAAAAGGTGATTGCGACATTTTAATATTTTCCCGTCCTGAATAGAAACAAAAGAAAAGCTTGAAATCTAGTTGCGTTTAAATAGCACATTTTTTTGTTATAAAAGCAGGGCCGGATTAAGGGGGTGGCCACATGTGCCGCGGCCCATGGCGGCAAATCTATGGGGGCGGCAAATTTTGCAGTTTTTTTAAATGCAGGTACAAAAAAATCGGATCTAGAAAAAAAAAATACAAACGAGAAAAGGCGACAGAATCTCTAATTTTCTGAGAGTATAGTAATTTCTACTTTTGTCGTCTTTCAGTGATACAAGAGACAGCACCTTTAATTAGTCGAGTTAAGAGAGAAACTAAACACGCAATTTGGCCTGGAACGGCGCGACTTACCTAGAGAGAAATGATGACGAGGACTTGAGATCAAAAGGAGAAGCCCTCGGCGCGGCGATCGGTATGTAACGCATATTAGCGCCTACAAGACTGCACGAATACTTCACGCATTGCATCAAACGCAGTGCGGTCATTGTGGACAGCGTGAAACGGATGGCACCTACAAGAATGCATGAATACTTCACGCATTGCGTCAAACACAGTGCGGTCTGCGAGACGCGGCGGCGGTGGAAGTTAAAATCATTAATCCACATTTATGTTTGTTCTTTCATGACTTTTTCGTTCATTTCTCATGAATGAAAGGCCTTGTCCACACCAGAGATAGGTTTACGAAACTTAACTTTCGCGCAAAGTTCCGTGAACTTTTGCTAGTAGTGTTGACAGGGCTTTCCCAAAAAATGTGTTCAACACCAGTAAACGGGTCTTATGCACCCCTCCCCCGCTGACACGTTCATTTGATGGTTTTCATGGATGTTTCAAAACGAATGAGAAGGGGGCGGCAAAATACTAGCGGCCCATGGGCGGCAAGTAGGTAAATCCGACCCTGAATAAAAGTACTTCACCCTCTCAGTTATGTTTTCTTTTGAAATTTGAAAGATTAAAGTCAAATGATCGAAAATGTACGCCATGAAGGAATTTTTATATACATTCATATTCAAGCTGGAGTCCTTGAAATGTGAGCTCCAGCTGAAGACAGTCGTAAAGTACTTCGAAGACTCAAGCAGACTGACAAATGGATTTTATTTTACGAGAAGGAATCACGGTTTTTGGCTCATCCATAAAAGCACCTGTCATCCAAGGGAAACTAATGATTTATGAGGCGTTTCCTGAATGGGCCAGATATAGTGGATCTTCATTGTAAAATGTAGCTCAGATAAAATTATACCTACTTAAAAGCAGAAGACTGCAGATTTTTTGCTATCATTTACGAATATGAAGTATTAAGAAAATTGAAGGCGGGACAATTGATCAGAAAAATGCTAAAGCACTACAGTATGGGGATGCGATGTGTTACGAATCTCAATATAAATAGATTTTTCCTGTATGAATAAATGACGATTCCGTGTATTTCCACACTTTTAAGAGTCTGCCTTAGAGTGCTTTTTTAGGAGCAAGGAATATCGGAATGTTTTAATTTCAGGATGACACATAAAGGTAGTACCTTGATGAAAAAAAATCGCGTAGTTACTTCTCACTTCCTTTGTAGAGACGTAGCTAGCGTGTTCTCCAGTGTAAATTTCCGCGAATGCATAATAATATTTTCTTATTACATAAGTAACGAACCAGACTCAGCGTTCCTTTCTTTCATAATATTGATAATATCTTCTCAGCTATCTTTCGTTGAACAGAATGAAGTCCGTCTGCGCACATTTCATTACATTTTACGGAGAATCCCCATTTTTCACAGGAGACTAATGCATGGAATAAAGCATGAGCAAGCGTCGTGAACCATAAAAAATGATGAGTTGCACCGTTTTTTTCTCCTTTTTTTTGCCGAAGAATCTGCAAATATTGAATTTAGCTTTAGCTCTGAGAGGTCAATATAATCCCCGTAGTATATGCTTTCATTATTTTTTCCCCAGTTTCATCTATGACAGGTCAACATTTATTTCATATAATACAGCCTGCCTCGCCTGGAATTGATTATTGTATACATTTGAGAGGAAATGTGTTTAGAATACCTGCGAAAACCGCCACTGTGCGAGATCTTATCATGGCATTCTCAACAAATGCGAGCATAGCAACTGGCCTAGCATATGCCATATTCACCATTGAATTTCGGTGGAAATCAAGGATATTTCAGCGAGAAATATGGCTGTGCCATGGCGATTCTGCCCCCCCCTCCCTCCCCCAAAAGACCCGTAAAAAAATTGTAATTGCATGTAGCCGCTCATTATTATCAGTAGACACTCGTTGAAGGTAAATGGGCTCTCTCCCTGGTACATTATTTTTAATGAGACTGTGACAATCAGGGCCGGATTAAGGGGGTGGCCACATGGGCCGCGGCCCATGGCGGCAAATTTTTCAGTTTTTTTAAATGTGGGTGTAAAAAAAATCGGATTCAGAAAAAAAATTACCAATGAGAAAAGGGGAAAACCCTCTCTTTCCTGAAAGTATAGTAATTTTTAACTTTGTCGTTTTTCGGTGATACAAGAGACAGCATTTTAAGTAAGTCGAGTTAAGAGAGGAACTAAACACGAAATTCGGCCTGGAGCTCAGCGCAGAGAGGAATGATGACGAAGACTTGAGATGAAAAGGACAAGCCCTCGGCGCGGCGGTTGGCATGTAACACATATTAGCGCCTATAAGACTGGATGAATACTTCACCCATTGCGCCAAACACAGTGCGGTCAGGAGCTCGAGCGGTTGGCGTGAAACGCATAGCGCCTACAAGACTGCAGGAATACTTCACGCATTGCGCTAAACACAGTGCGATCAGCGCGGCGCAGTGGCGGAAGTTAACACTATTAAACCACATTTGTGTTTGTTCTTTCATAATTTTTTGGTTCATTTCTTATATATGGAGGAGCTTGTCCACACAGAGATAGGTTTACGGAACTTAACTTTCGCGTCAAGGTCCATGAAATTTTGCTAGTAGTGTTGACAGGGCTTTCGCAAAAAATGTATCCAACACGAGTAGGTAAACGCGTCTTATGCACCCCTCCCCCTTCGGCACGTTCACTCGATGGTTTTTATTGATGTTTCAAAACGAATGAGAAAGGGGCGGCAAAATACAGGCGGCCCATGGGCGGCAAGTAGGAAAATCCGGCCCTGGTGACATTAGGGAAATGTAAAACAAAAACAAAAAAAAAAACAAAAAAAAAAAATGATTAGGTGAAACAAAAATACCTCAGTGAAGGGAGGACATTTTTAGGAATAACGGGGACATCCTTAAGAAAACCGAGAAATTTGAGGTGAAAGAGGAAGATGTCACACCGAAAAAAAGTGATGCTGATTTAACATTCTGGATGTGTAAAAGTGTGCAAGAACAAGATGTGAAACTAACTGCTGTGGTGGTTATTTCAGCGTTTTGTGAGTTCTCGCACACTTTTTTACATCCAGAATGTTGAATCAGCATCACTTTTTTTTTTTTTTTTTGGCACAACAAGTAAATATTGGAGGAGCTCGATAAGTCTCAGGTCCGTGGCTAGTGATGTCGGGAAGTCATCATGTGAAAGCATTTAAAACAAAGTGTACCAAATTCAGGGTGTCTACGAGTCCAGAATTTCCGGAAAGTCCGGAAATAGTGATGATTTTTTAAGAGCGGTCCGAAAGCACTGAAACTGTGCGGAAATTCTGTGAAATGGTCCGGAATTTTTTCATTTTTTGTTATTTTTGTCATTTTTGTCACATTTAGAGCGAGAAATCAAATTTTTGAAATTTATCGAATTTCGTCAATTGGAGGTACTGAAAAAGTACCGAATTCCTCTATTGAGGAGGAACTGAATTTCTTGGGAATGCACTGAAAAAGCACTGTAAAAGTACTCATGTTTGGTCAGCCTGTTATAGTAGACACCCTGCTTTCATATCGAAAAATTGCGATTTCAAAATTTCAAGCTCCTTTTCTACTTCATAACCAACATCGATTTCGCTCGGCATCCGATCCTCGGTTCGGTTTAGCATCAGATTCTGAGCCCTACAGGGCCCGCAGTATCTTCCCGACATATTCTTCGTCCACGATCCGAGCCATTCTTCCGTCTGAGGCTCGGCAATCTAGCTGGGAACTATTCGTGACCTGACATTGCCTTGAATTTCGGGCGTCTCAAGGCCTACGAAGCACCTTCATCCGCCCCTCCCCCTTTGCCCCCCGCCACTGCCCCTCTCCTTCGCCAGTTGCATCGGTCAGTCACATCGGCATTACGAAATCCCCGGCTGAAAGCACATCACCGACCGAGTTGTTAGGCGTGACGCAATCGCTCAAAATGGAAAGAAAAACGAAAATAGACCCCCGAAATGAACGTCACCTTTTCGGTATGCTGCCATGCTCAGCAAAAAGGGCGTATCTAAAGTGGAATCCCTATGCACGTAAGCCCTTTTTGGTAAGCACGGCAATGTTATGTGACCGTCAACGGGAGAGGAGACTAAAAACTGCTTAATTGATTATGCACGTTAATTGATAGTTTCACGATGCTGTGAATTATTTCATATTTTTCAGGGGCTAGAGTATGCAACCCGCACTCAAACACAAAAACTTAGAAGAAAGTCACAATGTTTACATTTTGCGAAACATGAAAAGGAACCGGTGTTTTTCAATATCTTTCAGAAATCTCTGAAATTTCATGAAATATTTTTTAAAGGAGTTTTAAGATAATTTTGGTACAAGAAATTTCGGAAAATATCCATGGTGCGAATCAGTCTACATTTTGCAACGAGGAACCAGTATACGTACTTCGCTCATTTTAGAAACAACATCAGCTTTCCTGCGCAGATATGTACTTTTGTGGATGAACCAGGAATAATGGTCCCTCTTCCCAAAATGTTGTTGATTGGCACTTGAACTTCACACACTGGCACACTTGGCACTGATACAATCTCAGTGATTGATCTAGGGATTGAAAATTTTGGTTTTTCTAAAGTAATATTTACGACCGATTTACCATTTAGGCGCACTATAGGCGCTCTAAGGGTCCCACATCACATATAATACCTTTTCCTCGTTATGAGCTTTTCAAATTTTGTATTTCCCTTTGTCTTTAACCAATTTTATAATTAAGATTATAGCGGACCATCTCCTATTCTTTTTCCTTAAAATGAGTGGCAAATAACGTCTCATGTTGTGTTTAAGAGGGGTTTAAATGTCAAATATTATCGAAGGAAAGACTTCCCGGAAGTATGACTTTGGGTAAGTTCGACTCATCATTAAATCCACTCCTCCAGGGAGGTGCATGGTGGCATGAAACGTAAAAGAGAAATGAAAGATTGAAAATCTCAGTGAAATATTTCTTGAAATTTCACGAGGCTGTGAATTATTTCATATTTTCAGGGGCTAGAGTATGCAACCCGCACTCAAACACACAAACATAGAAGAAAGTCACAATTTTTACATTTTGCGAAACATATGTAAAGGGACCGGTAGTTTCCAATATCTTTCATAAATTTCTGGAATTTTATTAAATATTTCACGTGCAATTTTAAGATTTCATTTTTCATGAAATTTTGCCAGCCTGCAGTGAAAAAAATGTATATGCACTCACGCTTCGTAAATTATGGGTCGGGTCCACATACGGACTGCGAAAAATTTGATGCCGACCTATGAATAGAGATAGAGTCCATTTTAGTATGAACAAATATTACATACGAAGAGTATGTACTCTAGTCCATACCGCATGGACCCAGCGTCTATGCCATATGGACCCAGCGCCCACACCGTCTGAAAGGTAAGTTCATACATATGCTTCTCCATAAACGACATTTTTACGGCACATATCTGCTCTAGTCGTGAAAGCCAGACCGTATGTATGAGCAGTTCATACCTTAGATTTTCCAAGCAGTATAGACTCTCACCACATAACCATTTTTTTCCAGTGTGGGGAGGTGCACTTTAGGGGAGCCCGCACCATGGACTGCGCCTATGGTCGTAAAAATCTTGAATCCGTCGCTAACAATACTCCACCCAACTAATCTGGTGAAAATGTGAAATAATATTTGATCGTGCCCAGGATGCATTGAGCAAAGCTGAGCGGAGGAACCACTTTAATAGAGAGTAGTTCAGTGGCGTGGCGTGAATTGCGATATATAGATTGGTATGTCATTTAAACCCATAGCAAAGAATCGATTATTGAGGTGTTCGCTGCGAACACCCTGCTTATCGATCCTTTTCCATAGGTTTAAATGGCATAACAATCGATATATCGCAAAGCACGCCACGCCACTGGAGTAGTTATAGATAGAGACGAAGGGCGTCTCAATGCTGCCCACATAATCCCCACTCTCCCACCATTAATCCGCCTCGCTCTTGGTTTGGGAGTGGAAAATCCTCCGGTCAGGATTCGGGGCTCACCAACCAACGCAACAAGAACGCAACTGCAGTGATGCAAGAGCCAAGAGCGGGCCCAGGGAGAAAAGAGGAGGGTCCTCGATTCCTTAGGCCGGGCCTAAGTTCAAGGCTACCTCGAGGCCACTCCACTGCATTGCGCCACAGCCACCAGCCGCGACGCGACGGAGCGTGGCCAAGGAAAGAGAAAGTTGTGCACCATTCACCGAAAACAGTCGCCGGATCCGCCGCCGCCGCCGCCCCCCCCCCCCCCCCCCNCGAACTCCGGAGCATCCCGGGGTCCTCGAACCCATCCTTTGTCCCCGGGCTCCGAGACAAAGCGCCCTAGGAATACTAAGCACAAACTCCGTGTATATATATTTTGGGCGCCATATCAGCAGGCTGGGGCACTCTACAACTTCCAATAGAGAATTTGCACACACAAATCTTATTGTTTCACCTAAGAATGCTCAATGAGCTGAGCTTGCAGTATTTTTCATAATTTTTTTCTGACATGGGAAATTGGAGAAAAATACATTAAAAAGTGAGAACATGTGCCGCCTTGTGACGTCATCTGGCGGCATTTTCCATTTAAACACATGTATTCAAGCAGATTAGGTTATTTTGTAATATTTTCTCCAATAATTGTTCAATTTAGAAACCAAGGATATATACGTGTACTCAATGTTCCGAGCAGCACCATTTTAAGGATGAGATTCACAAAGACACCTGCAAATTTTCTCAGATCTATGTGCGGGTGAGAAAGATGGGGTGTGCTCGTGGTGAGCTGGATATGAAACAATGTAAAAGTGTGCGTGATTCCTTTTTCTGAAATGAAAAAGCGGGATTTTACATTCACCAAACGGAACTATGTGCCAACTGTATGCGGGACTCATGAACCGTGGGCAAGGAGCAAGAGCGTTGTGGACAAGGCTCATAAGTTAAAGCAATAAAGCACGACCCTGGTAAAAATTGGCGATAAGAGCTGCGTTTCAAAATACCATAGCAATTCTTATAGCCGACTGAAGAAGGCTACAGAAAATCATATAGCTGGCTGTAGAATGCGGAGAAAATCATACGGCCGGGCTATACGAAGCGATAAAAAATTATGCAGCCGGGCTATAGTTCCTATAGCCGGGCTTTACTTTTTATCGCCTGGCTGTTGCTTTTTCGCCATCGATTATAAAAGGCAATAAGAAATTGTGTAGACATTCGTATGCTTTGGAAATCATTAAGTTTGATACGGATCCACCTTGATATTTACAAAACACACATTATATATTCCTTTAAAACATTTTTTTTTTCATAAATTAAAATGAGAATAGTCCATACAGAGTGTGCAAACTTTTCAAAATCATGAGTTGAAAAACGCTGCCTCCGCGAGATTAAATATTAGAACCTAACACAAAGCGGAGCGGCGACGCACTGGCGCCTACAAACCTAATAGGGATACTTCACGCATTGCGCAACGCGTGAAGTATCCCTGTTAGGTTTGTAGGCGCCAATGCGTGTTTCGCGCTGGCTGCCCGCCTGCCACGGCGCTTGAAGCAGCTATTTCACACCAGAGGTATTGCACAGTATCATACGAAACTGAAGGCGCTCTAATATATTAGTAATGGCAGGCATCCATCAAAAGTACGGAGCTTTCCTCGCAAAATAAATCAAAATACTACGGCACAAAAAGAGAGCAGTATTCCAAAAACTCACTAAGCCCTAGCATCCGTAATTAGTAACGTTTAGCATACACTTTATCGCCTGGCTGTTGCTTAATCGCCATCGGCTATAAAAGGTTATAAGAAATTGTGTAGCCGGCTACAGAAGCTATTGGAAATCTTACAGCCGGCTGTAGGTCTATGGTATTTTGGAACAAAGATTCTACTGCCAATTTTTACCAGGGGACCGCAGCGGCTGCTTCGCTCCTGACGTCACTGGCGCTTTATAATTCCCATTCATTCTTACCGCCAAAGAAATAACTAGCACACCCCATATTTCCCACCCGCATATGACTCTCTTTGATAGAAATCCGTCCAATTGCTATGGAAACTTGTACTTCTAAGGATCATCAAGTAAATGACAAATTTTGCCCAAACTTTTTCAACTGATACTGCCTCCACCCTCCACGTTGCTTCGACGTCCCCCAGGTCCTGACAACATTGACAGGTGATATAGTGTAGCAACGTTGAGGCAACATTAATCTTGAGATAGAGAGTAATATTGCTAAGGTCTATCTTATGTTCGTGAAAAAGCAGTGCTAGGCGCTTTATTCAGCCTGAACGGTGATTTCCACCAAGTTCCAGTCACTTGCATTCATTTTTCTTCGGTCATATTGTTTGACAATAGGCATTGCTTTTCAATAATTGTATACCAGCCGATGCCACATTAATACTTTGGAGATGTTGCTCAATAATATTTCTAAACAATATTGACCGACGAAAAATGTATGCGATTGATTTAAACAACTGCATTAAATCGCATATTTTACGTTTGTAAATTCATAATACAGTTTTAAATATCTCATTCAGTTAGTAACTGAGCCAATCTTCGATACAACACGTCTCTCCTCTAACGTAAGGGCGTAAATCTATGTTGAAGTGAATCACGAAGAGTATGAAGTTTTGTATGCAATAGGGCTTATCCCAAATGGGGATAATCTCTTACGTCACTGGAGCGAAGACGAAGCTATGATGCGGCTTCAACATTCGATTTTCCATGTTGGTGTCAGTGACGACTTCGTCAACAAATTTTCAACCCACTGTACGACGCATGTTCTAATCTGCAGATGAATAATGGATGCAAACATTGGCAGTAAGTTCTGGAACCACAGAATCAAGCATGTGATTATTTTTTCCGTGGGTTTTTGAAGAGGAGACAGGTGGGGCATACCCCTTTACCTCGATCTCTGCCGCTTCGTAGAAGTAATCAAGGTAAGTACGTAAGTACCTACCTACCTTTAGGAGTACCGAGTGCTGTAGGCTGTCGTTCTATCTTGCGCCTGCGTTCATGTCGCCGCTCCAGCGGCACCACGTGCGCAGTGCAGTGCTGCATGGGAAAACACCGTGTCAACCTTGAGATTTCTTCACACTTTCTTCTTCACTTGACGCGGAGCGTCCTGAGTCCTTGATCCTGGACGGGAACATCAAGAGTAAACCGCGTCCGAACAGGGTGTCGTCACCAGGGTTGCCATCACGCTAGGATATCACTGGATTTTATCCGACGAACATTATGTAGTGAACCATGAGTCACGGTCTTCGGGTAAGAATTAATGCGCCGCACAGTGGATCGAGTCAATGGGCCTCTTGCAAACTTTTGCTAGAGCAGAATGAAGAGTTGTTTCCTATAGATAATGCCTCAAAAATCACGATGAGCGCATCGGCAAAGTCTGAAATGCACTCATAACTTCACAATCTGCGTAAGATTTTTGCGGTTTTTTGAGCTTCCCGCTTCGAAAACGATACTACGGTACAGGTGAACATTTTGTTAGAGGAGTCGTTCCATTGGCGACAATACGACGGTGAAACTACCAAACCACGTATCTCGTTTGCGGTGTTTAAAAATCTACGCTCACATTTTATTTTTTTGAAGTAGACCAAATTAATATCATTCCTTGAAATTTTCACGGAATTTTCTCCGCACAAAGAGGAAAAATCACAGACATTTTCAAGACTGGATGTTAAGTAGTTTTTTATTTAAAAAATAAAGTATGACAGGAAGTCTGCGACGTCGCAAACCGAGATACGTGGTTTGGTAGTTTCACCGTCGAATACTCATCATGGCCGACGCCAGTCCGCCAAAACGCGTGTGATGGGACGAGATAACACCTGAACAGGATTAAACCATATAACAATCGGCATGTTTACGTTCATATTTTCTTCGCCCGCCTTAATTGACCTTGAACTCTCCTCGAATTACGCGAGGAACTGCGCAAGCGTCGGCCATGATGAATATTGCCGACGATGGAGCGACTCCTCTAACAAAATGTTCACCTGTGCAGTAGTATCGATTTTGAAGCGGGAAGCTCAAAATAACGCAAATTTCTTACGCAGATTGTGAATTAATGAGTGCATTTCAGACTTTGCCGATGCGCTCCTCGTGATTTTTGAGGCATTATCTATAGGAAACAACTCTTCATTCTGCTCTAGCAAAAGTTTGCAACAGGCCCATTAGAGGGGTAGGGCATGACATTTTTGACTAAAACTGCAAATTTTGATGATTACTTCGTCACATTACAGATTTAAAAGGGTAAAATGTCACGAGGAAACCAATGGAACCACTATTAGAACCTCAAAGTTTTGTATGAATGGATTTATAAGCGTTCAAAGTTTCCAAATTTTGTCCGACCTTTCCTATTGACTCGATCCACTGTGAGCCGTAAGGCTCTTACATAAAAATTTTACGCAAGATGCGTTAAACATGTTTGATTTGTCCATACTCGACTGATTAATGAGAAATTAGTGTTTCTTTTCAAGTGCATTAGAATCAGTAAATTCATATTCCCCGTCCACGACAAAACCAAAATCTACATAGCACGTTAAATCGGCCAGGAAAATTAGACTTTACAATTCATTAATACATTTTGGACTGTATTAAACGTGCTTCCCTACTCTGATACTACTGCAACCCCTACTAACTTGTAAACATGCCGAGAAAAATTCAGCACATTTAGATAATTACTTAATCGTATGAAGAACAGTAAAATTATTTTAAGTAATTGCAAATTTGATACGAGGAGACTTAAGCGACTTAAGTAGAGTTGGTAAGCGAGGGGTTTGAATTCGACCGCACTTGTGAAAAACTACGATTTCTTCATTATGAGTTAAATTTAGAAATTTCTGATACGTCCACGTGTTCTACGTGGAATTAAAATGAAAAAAGTTGTGCTGTAGAGGTCAATTTCTCACCATACTGAGTAAATGTCCATTAACTGTTAATTAGCTTGTAATTAAGTTGGGATAATTCAGGTGTCGATCACGACATTGGTGGATCCAGCAAGTTGGCAGCATTGTTTTCTCTCCATTTAAACTTATAGAAATTAATCGATTCACAGAAGGGCAAGATGCTCCGATAAGAATCGATTGTTCAACACAGGTCTAAATAGATAGAAAACGATGTTTCAAGCTGGATTTGTCGCTCTGTGTCGCGACATAAAAGATGAATCGAACGCTGAAGAGCGAACGCTAAATCCGCTAAAAAACGAGAGGCTGTCTTGGCCTGAGAATATAGAAATATTCACGCAGGCGAATTTGTTTTAGACACGAGAAATTTCGTCGAGATCGCGTTAACTAATTCAAATTTCTTAATGGACGTACCTATCGGTCGTATGATGGTCTACTACTAAAAAAAAACTTCTTACCAGACGAGTAAAAATTACTGTAACGTCATGCCAGTTTGCCTTCAATTTTCAGTTTAGACAACACAAGCTCCCACGAGGTCGAATAGTGGTATCATCGTGAAATAGCACGCGGAAGAGGTGCTCTAACGTCATGTCAGTTTTCCTTCAATTTCTCATGTAGGCAACACAAGTTCCTTGTGGTCGAATAGTGGTATCAACTTCCATTTAATGGTCATACGGTCTCCTAACAAGTTTTTGTTGTTGTTGTTGTTGTTGTTGTTTACAAGATAACTAGAATCTCGTTTTTTGACTAAAATTTGTTAATGGTGTGCCTTTCGGTCGTATACAGGTCGAGTTTGAATTTAGACTCAGGCGCACTTGCCGTTTAGCGATAAACCGCCATTAATATTTAATTTCCACTTTTAAGCTGTTCTCTGCTAAACTGTTGTTGTTTTTTTTTTTTGCTTTTTTAATTCTTTCCTTTCTGAGAAAAGCAAGATGAAAAGAGGAATGAGCCATAGAAGAAGGAGAAAAGAGAAAAGAGAAGAAGGAAAGGAGGAACGAGGAAAAGAAGAGAGAGAAAAAAGGAAAAGAGGATGATAAAAAGCAAAAAAATAATGGAAAGGAAATAAGGGGGAACAAAATTGAGGAAAGGAAGTGAGTAGGAAGTAGAAATAAGAAAGCAGAAGAAGATAAGAGAAAAAGGAAGAAGAACAGAATAAGAAGAAAAGAGAGAGAATAAGGAATAATGAGATGATGGGGAGAAAGAAAGAGAAAGAGAGGAAAGAAATGAAAAGAAGATGAGAGAGGGAGGAACGAGATAAAATGAAGAGGAAAAGAGAGAGAGGGAGGAACGAGATAAATGGAAAAAACAATGAGAGAAAGAAAAAGAAGAAAAGAGAATGAAGAAGAGGAAAATGAAAAGAGTGATAAAAGAATAGGTGATCGACCAGAATCGATCGGAACAGGCAAATGAGACCCGATCGATATTGATTTGATCGAGAAATAATTACGTAAAAAACAGGTTAGTTTTGATTTTTTGCTCGAATCATATCGATCGAAACAATCCCGGTTTATTCCCTCGGGAAATTCCAGAAAATCACCCAATCAATGATACTATTAATTATTAAAACTATAATTTATGGCGAAGCATCTAAGTCATGGGTTTTCATTAGTTCGTGTTAACAACAACAAGCCCTGACCGAGCCAGTAAATGGCAGAGACGATTTTCCGCCTGCCACTCATTTCTCCTTCAAAATTCATGATACCACAAAGCAGCACCAGAGCTCGGATAGTTGCTGATCCTTAAATCCCTCACCTTTAATTAAGTGCTTGCCTGACAGGAAGTCTGCAACGTCGAAAACCGAGATATGTGGTTTATGAGTTTTACCGAAGCTTTCCGCTGCTGCCGCTGCCGTGTTAAGAGTAACGGTTCAAATGTTACCAAATTACCCACGAATGAATATTTACTTTTGAAGAAGTTATGCTTAAGATTTTTTTTAGAAATTTTCCAATACTTTAGATCTGAAGGCGAACGAAATTCTCTAAATAATTCGAGGAAAAATAACACATCTATTACAAGTTGATCGTTTGTTTCCTAAAAATTGAGTTTTCCCCGGAAAACCCTGTTTTTACGAGAAAATCGATTTTCCGGAAAATTCCGATAAAATGAAGCAAGTTTGTCATCATTTTCGGACTCAGCTTTAAAAAAAGCAGAAATAACATCCGTCACATGTTAAGGTTTACTTCCCTAAAACTGAGTTTTCCCCGGAAAACCTTCTTTTTTATAAGATAATCGATTTTCCGGAAAATCTTGATGGATAGAGAAGAATGGATAGCATTTTCGGACTTACAAATTATTTGCAATTACGGTCGAACATTGTTAGAGAAACATATGGAACCATAAAAAGTCAATAGTTACGAGTTTTTAGAGCCAAAATAAGTGGGGACCGCACGGTTTTTCCCGCTCCTTTTTAAATTTCAAGGAGGTCTCGGTTTTCCCGCGATCCTATCAACCAATCAGAAGGGCGGCTTCATTTTTAGCTGTGGCGTAGAAAATAGAGTCCCTTTATACTGAGAGTCAAGACAATGTGAATCCATTTCTGATTGGTTCCCGTATTTTAGGCCTTCACAGTGTCACAAACGGGAATAAAGATTACAGTTTCACCGATTGCAAAGATTATAATCTGGAATGGACCGGGGAATTACGGGTTCGGCAAGGAACAAACGGAATGAAGGAAGGAACGAAGAAAGGAATTCAAGAATGGACCGATCAAAGATTACGAAAAACGTTCAATTTCTGTACCTAATCTTTATTCCCGTTTGTGACTCCATGAGGGGTGTTGTCTTGACTCTCAGTATAAAGGGACTCTAGTAGAAAAGTACATTCCTCCGCTTGCCACCACCTTCTGTGTTTCCTCTACGGCGAAAAGCCACGTTTTTATTGTTAGTTCGGTGAGGTCTCAACAATTTTTAGCGGAGTTTAAGACGCAGTCGGTTAGGTGAGGACGAAGAGACAAGTCGGTCCGTCTCGTCACTCCTCCAATGGCGCTGAGTTGGGAACGATCGGCCGGGCCGGGTCAAAGGCAGAAGCTTTTGCGTGGCGGAGGGGAATGCGGAAGGCGGAAGACCTTTTGATGGGGTCGGGGCCGGAGCTTTTGGGGCACGTGTCGGGTCGGGGTTCGTCGAACCGCGGGCGCGGAGCGACCTCCTCCACGTGGAAGCGCGTAGACCGATGCGCGCCGCGCCGGGCCGGGCCGGGCCGTGCGGAGGCTCGAAATTCGACCTTGCGTCAGGCTCGCCGCCACCGCGCCGACGCACCGCGCCGCAGCACCCAGGGTCACCGACCCACTGTGAACTGCATAAAAGCGTCCTCTTGCACTTGGGCTTCCTCCACGTGGCCTCCCGCACAGAGGGAAAGCCCCAAGAGGGAAACCGGAAAAGAGCCGGAAAAGGATCTCATTCTCAACTTACCCGTTTCCGGGAATGGAGCAGTCAATGCGGATTTCCGAGTTACGCACAATGGAGATGTTGCATGTGTGAGGAATTTGCGATTTGACAGATGATTCTAATGTAAAAGTTTGCGAGAAACACGATGGTGCCACTGGTTTTTTCTGAAATTAACTCCCAAGCTCAAAAAAAGCTCTCAAATTGAGACCAAAATGGAGGGGATATCCCACCCTAGCCTGAGAGTCCACGTCTACATCAAGACAAACTCTCCATGCAAAGATAGGGAGCAAATACATTAGCAGGGTTGCCGTGTTTTCAGTTTTGGAGTCCCCCAATAAAGTGGCAGCCCTGTCAATGTATTTGCTCCCTATCTTTGCATGGAGAGTTTGTCTTGATGTAGAGGTGGACTCTCGGGATAGCGTGGGATATCCCCTCCATTTTGGCCTCAACTTGAGAGCTTTTTTTGAGCTTGGGAGATGATTTCAGAGAAAACAGTGGCACCATCGTGTTTCTCGCGAACTTTTACATAAGAATCAACACTCAAATCGCAAATTCCTTACACATGCAACATCTCCAATGTCCCTACAAAGAACTTCGCGAGAAACACGATGGTGTTACTGGTTTTCTCTAAAACCAACTACGAATCTAGAAAAAAGTTCTTAGCGTTGAAGTCGTAACGGATGGTATTCTGCAGGTTCCGCAGATCCTCATGGGTTGGGCTGTAACATGTTCAAGGGGCCAACTGCCTAGTTCAAACAGACATCGATTATGACATCGGACATTGGACATCGGCCTGGAACAGAGCGGCGCAAAGAGCAATGATAACGAGTACTTGAGATGAAAAGGAGAAGCCCTCGGCGCGGCCGGCGGTCGGCGTGTAACACATAGCGCCTACAAGACAGCATGAATACTTCACACATTACGTCAAACACAGTGCAGTCAGCAGCGGTCGGCGGGAAACGCATAGCGCCTACAAGACTGCATGAATACTTCACACATTGCATCAAACACCGTGCGATCAGCAGCGGTCGGTGTGAAACGCCGCATTGCGCCCACAAGATTGCACACGCATTGCGCCAAATACAGTGCGGTCAGCGCGGTGCGGCGGCGGAAGTTATAATTATTAAACCCCATTTATGTTTGTTCTTTCATAATTTTTTCGCTCAATACTTAGAAATGGAAGGCTTTGTTCACACAACGATAGGTTTACGGAACTGAACTTTTGCGCAAAGTTCCTTGAACTTTGGGCTTGTCAGGGCTTTTGCAAAAAATGTGTACAACGCGAGTAAACGTGTCTTATGCATCCCTCTCCCTCCAGCACGTTGTCTTGATGGTCTTTATTAAAGTTTCAGAACGAATGAGAATAAGGGGGAGGCAAGATACAGGCGGCCCATGGGCGGCAAGTATAGGTAAATCCACCCCTGGGCGCACCGTATCGGTGGAAATTTCGTTTTGTTGAGATAGAGGTCGGCAGTACGTTAAAAAATTGAACCAATTCCATTCGCCAGAATTTGCCTAAAGTGCTCATTCTTCGAATTTGTGGACGGTGCTTATCTAGAAATTATGACTTTGCCTACAGACGCAAAGATACGAGGGTTGTCCAAGGGCAGTATAAGTAAGCAGAACTGAATGTCATTTCCGACAAAGCAGCAGCAAGTTTACCTATACTGCTGAGTTCGCCGTCTCCCAGACGAAGGAATGTAACTCCAATCCAAGGTCGCCAAATTGACTCAAACAATCAATTTACCTTAAAAAATGTACCATTGCAATTTTTAACCAAAAGTTTTCTGATTCTGCTTAAAATCTGAGGAAATGTCAGTGGCATTCCTAGTTAGAAAATGCCACAGATTCTCCTGGTTAATATGAAATTTGCGAGAGGAAATTTTGGCAACGTTGAAATTTAGTTTTATTTTTTTTATAGTTAAGTCCTCTCGTACGGGAAACGACGAGTTTTATTTGAGGTTGGAAAATGTTTTCCCAATTAAAAGTCGTCTTTTTTTATGCCATCGGTCGCCATCAGTCGCCGTCACTGCGCAATCATTCGTGTTTTGTTTCGTTGATGCCATCAGAAATGGGCGGAGCTTAGTTTGTCAAACTGAGCTAGACCATCAGTCACGTGACGCTTTGACGCCATCAGCCGCAATCACTCGTCACCCGAGTCCGGAGTGTCTCCATGGAGCACCATCAGTGAAACCTAACCTCTAACAATTTTTTAGTAGCGTAATCCCGTGATTGGATAGAGAAAAATGGGCGTAACCATCAGTCGCAATCACAGCGATGCCATCGGTAAGCGACCGACGACATAAAAAAAGACGACTAATGATGATGTTTTGAGGAGTTTTTTATCAGACCTAATGAAAACCAAATGGAAGTTCCTGAGGAAAGGAGCTATTTTAGGGACGACTGCAGGCCTAGATACACGCTCAAATTTCCACCAATTTCCGATCAAATGGTGACTGGTGCCCACCATCTACCATCAAATTTTTGCGGCCTGCAAAAATTTGAACGCCATTTTTGTCATCATTTTGATCGGAAATTGAAGGAAATTTGAGCTTGTATCCAGGCCTTGAGAGCACGACCGTCACTATTCTCTGCGGTAACCAGGAGGGTTTTCATATAGAATATACAGAAAGAAATTCTCTGCAATTCCCCTGATTATTCTGTCATATTTTGGTGAAATTTCCTGACAATTGATGGTACGCCAGATGTTTGATGAGACGTGGGTAATTAAGAACAGTTTTCGGACAAAATTAATTGCTGTTTGAAACGTCAAACTCGTTGTAGACAGCAATTGGACTGCATTTTGCAAATTGGAACTATAAATTCTGGCTCTTCTGAAAAAACACTTATGTGCATAGGGAAACTAATGGCACATACGTTGTTTTTAAACCAGGCTGGAATTTATAGTTCCAAATTGCAAAATGTAGTCCAATTAAGGGCGGTACAACAATTTTTTCCTGACATTTCCGAATTTTTACTGACAACTTAAAATTCCCTGACATTTTCCTGTACACCTTGCCTGATGTGGCAACGCTGGGTAACGCAGTAGATGCGTTACCGTCGATGAGCGGGAAGTCGTCGACTAGTTCTTCTCCGCGGGCCCCCTGAGCGACGGGGCCGGGCCACGTGGAGTCAAACTTTGGCTGCCTTCGGGACTAGATCACTTCCCGGCTGAACTTTTCTCCCGATATCGGAGCGAAAGTTCAACGGACGCTGCGGCTTCCGAGGGGCCCGGCGCGGCGGCTGCGACTGCGGCGAGTGGTTAGTTCATTTCGTTGCGCGAGTTGGGTTTCGGTGCGGGCATCGCCTCGCCTCGACCCGAACTCGCGGCCCTGCGTAGCGCACTGCAGTTCTCGCGACCGCCCGATTCCCGATTACCCAACGATTCCCATTTCACGGACTTCCCGTCGCGGAAGTGCCGCCTACCGCGCCCCGGGCACGGCCCCGCACGATAGCCCTATGAGCTTCGCGTTGAGGCCGTTTCACCAGACCAGAGACGATAGATTTTACAGATATCACACTATTCGCCTGTGCTACCCAAGAGAGGAATGGAGTCGCCAAAAATGAAGCATGAGAAAATGGACCAAAAGCGCTGTCTCCACTCGTCGAAATGGGGTCTGTACGATTTTGACTGTATCATGTATATCTCTTGTATGTATCTATGGTTACGCACCACCACTTGTCTTTCTGATCCTCTCTCACGTTCATACACGCTCTTCTGATCCTGATAGTTTTGTCCTTATTTCCTTCCCATTCCCCCCTTTTCCCTACAGGGTCAAAATGAAAGCTCAAAGTGAATCAATTTCGACGATAACTGGCTCACAGTCGAAATTGATGCAATGGAGAATTTGCATGCACATTTTTTGTTGCTTCATCTGAAAGTGCTTAAAGAGCTGATTTCACAGTATTTTTTATAATTTTTTTCTGATATGGAAAATAGTATAGAAATAGATTTTAAAGTGAGAAAATGCACCGCCTAGTGACGTCATCTGGCGGCATTTCCCATTTAAACACATGTATTTCAGCAGATTAGATCATTTTGTCATATCTTCTCCAATAATTGTTCTATTCATGAACCAATGTATCCTCGTGTTCAGTTCACTCAGTACTTTCCAATTGAACACGAAATTCATCAAATTTCAGACACCAGCAAATTCTCTATTGATGAGTGTTGCAATTCAAAATAGAGCGGCGCGACTCTTTTTTGATCAACAATTGCGAATGGATCGTATTTATCGATTCACTTGAGCTCCCATTTTGACGAGTGGACATAAGGCTAAAATGTGTTAGAACGATAACTTTTGAGCTTTGCCTTTGGTTTGTGTAAAGTTGTCCTGAGAGGATCCTGTGTAACGTGTGAGGGCTGATTATTGGATTTGATGTAAAAAAAAGAGAGAAAAAAGCGCTAGACGAAAGACAAAATAGAGTAATCCCATTGTTAGACGCGGGATGTTGCAACGGTGGTTAGAATTTTTACCCAATTTTCTTTGATCCAAATTTTTACTGTCTATTTATGAAGTTTGTCCAATAGTTTTTTTTTTTTTTTTTTTGTGTACAATGCTTAATGAACCAATAGTTTACTTAGTCCGGTTATAAGCAATGATATAGGTGCTGAGATTTCGCCCAATAATGAAATCGAACCCTTAGATGCCCAAGCCGGTTCAAACTGACCCAAGGATAGCTGAAAACTCGTACCCCGCGGGTTCTACGGAGCTGGTACATTCGAATTTTAGATGTAGGTCTACAATTACATCTTAGAAAAAGAATAAGACATCAAATTGAAAAAAAGGAAGAAACCAAATGTCAACACAGCCGAAGATAGGAGAGACTTTTTTGGGTCTGGTTTTTATAACTTTTCTCTCGAATCAGAGTGACAAATCACTGCTAGCATAGAGCAAAGCATCGCGAGCTCACGCGCCATGCCGCCTTCAATTTTGTAGATGCAACACGGACATCCATCAAGCACGAATAGTGGTATCCCTGCGCCGTCATCGGCGCGTGCCCTTTCCCTTACTCCAATTCCATATATTGTGATGGTTATGTGTGTCCCATTTGTAGTTGCGTTTCAAGTGTTACGTTAGCAAAACAGCCGAAGATAGAAGATATGTAATCGGGCTTTGTTTTTTACCTTTCTCCCAAATCCAAGCGACACCTCATTGACCGCATATAGAGCGGAGCATTGCGAGTTCACGCATCGCGCCTTCAATTTTGCAGATACAACACGGACATCCATCAAGCACGAATAGTTGTATCTCTGCGCCGTCATCAAAGCGAGTCCTTTCTCTTACCCTATTTTCATGTTGTGATAGCTCTATGTGTCTTATTTTTAGCGGCGGTGCGTAAAAGGCTACGTGAGCAACATAGCCGAAGTATGACTTGGATTTTTGTCGGTTAAACTAGGTATCTGGTAAAAGAAAATAGGGTAGTGTCTAGCTACCGTTGCAATGGACAAAGGAAGAAAATAATAGACTAACAAATGACGACTGTCGAGGGAACCGACACCGTCGTTATGTTTTTGACACAAAACAAGCAAAATGCGATATGAGTCTTGGTGCTCTGTAAACTTCGTAACATGGCAGGAGTAAATAAGCGAATTTTATTTCGTCTCGGGAGAAATAGAATGTCTGTGAATTTGGCAGGGCTCCAATCTATGAATAACAAATTCCTGTGAGGATCATCTTCCAATGAGTGCAACTGATGGTTTTACGATCAGCATTGGTCTGGAGTCTCTTGTCTCTGTCTTCATGAGAAACATACTGCCGTGCTAAGGAAAAACGCCGTATGAACAAGAACATTCGAGAGTTGCCAAAGAGCTTCCCAAAATTTCGCCCCTTTTTCGGTATTCGATTCGACCATCGAACCAAGGTTTAAGTGGAAGCTTATAATAACAAAAAACTCAGGAAAAAACTTCAAGATGAGTATAGGAACCGTTTTCGAGTTGTGGAGGGGGGGGGGCAAAGGGGTCAAACTTCCCAAGTAAAAACGTTCCTTGACTTAGTCACGGAAATGAGCTGATTTCCTTCACTTTTCCAAGGAAATCACTTGATTTCCTTGGAAAAGTCACGGAAACCAGATGATTTCCTTGGACGAGTGAAGGAAATCAAATGATTTCCTTGGACCAGTGAAGGAAATNGGTTGTTATCGTTGTTTACACATGTTATACATACCGGTTCCTACGTATTTTTACACGAAAAATCGAGTTTTAATGTTGACGAGTCGATATATCGATCGGTTTTATAGATTTTTAAGATTCTTTACGGATATTCGACGATTTTTTGAGATTGAAATTGTTCATTTTTGATTCACGGATAACTAAATGCACCTAATATGACTGTAGTACACCGACACCTACGTATTTTTTCTTGTAGAATCGATTTTTAACATTAACGAGTCGATATATCAATCGCTTATATCGAATTTTTGCGATTTTTAGGAAAATCAATGGTATATTGGTATTGAAATTGGTAATTCTCCATCCGAGAACGACCAAATTTTGGGTTGGAACACATTTCCGGTCGGGTTGATTTCCAGTTGAGTCAAGTTTTCGATTGGGGCACATTTCCGGTCGAGTAGGAATTAAAATTTTCGATTTCAGGTCAAGTGAAATTTCGGGTGGATAACGAATCCCGTTGATTGTGGTTTCCGGTCGGTCAGATTTCCGACCGAATCAAATTTTCAGTCGGGGCAGATTTTCGATAGGGACACGTTACCGGTTGGAGACAGTTTCCCGTCGGGTTAATTTCCGGTCATGTCAAATACGGATGGATTACGGTTCCAGTGAATTGGAATTTTGGGATGGGTCAGATTTCAGGTTAACTCGATAACTCGAGGTTAAAAGTAACTAATTAATTATCGAAGACAATTTGCCAGCATTTTTATCCTCATATACGGTACCTATTCCTCCATTTGAAAGTATCACTTTTATTACTGGCACCTAGGAGAATTCTGCCGTGCGAACAAAAGACGCCGCCGGAGGTTGCCGATTTTCCACAAAAATCTTTCTAGAAAACTTACACTTTTTTCGTCAACATTTTCAAATAAATTTATATCCAATTAAACTCAATGTATCTGAAAATTTCAAGACAAACTATTCATGACTTCCCTCAAAACTGAATGTTCCAACCGAGAAAACATGGTGACATTCGGATGCTCATATGAAATTTTTCATAAGCAGAGAAGTATTGCTTCAACCGTTTTTCGTTTGGTGTAGATTGAATGTCCATGAAAATACTTTAATTACATACGGATATTTTTTACTAAAATAAAGAACCCATTAGTTCATCTTTAACTCCAATGATCCTGTATACCTCTTATTAACACTGTATTTTGACACTTGAGCCGTTCGAGCGCAAAACGCCTTCAATCTGCCATGCAGGCAAAACCAGCTCCTATTCAAGCGGAGCGTGTTCGAAGAGTTGCTCTGTACCCTTTTGAAGGCGTTTTAATGGACGAGACGAGAGCACGCACTTATTGTTAGCCGCACTCCTCAATTCTTCATATCGAGGTTTCTGGAATAATGTTTCACCGTCAGTTAAAAGATACAGCTCGATTTTGAGAAATTAAAATTGTGTTGTGCTTCTTTATACATTTTCCTAAAACAAAGTTGATGAATGGATTAAGGTTTTTAACAGAAGAAAAGAGTAGCTAACAAAAATGACTTCATCGATTTTTGATGTTTCTGCTGGGGCCGACATTTGCAGAGGTAAAAGAGAAGGCCGCACAAGCCTAACTAAACCTTTTTGGACCTAAGGGAGAGTATGTATTGACTTACCAATTAAATTTTTCAAAAATACTCTTTTGGATCAATTTGATGATAATGCAGGAAGTCCTCTGCAGTTCACAGCGCTGCGACCGCCACAATCCGCGGACCACGTGTTTTTTTGCAAGCTTCCGGTCAATTGGACGTATTTCTGTCGATCTGAACTATTTGCGCTAAGATATGAGCCCTGAGACCCATAAGAATATATGAGGACTTATGTGTAACAATAGCGGTCACTTACATCCGCCATTTTTAGGGAAAACGTTTTTTTCGAATTCTGGAGCCCTCAAGAATGCCTGTGCAAAGTTTCAGACTTCCAGCCAGGGTCGGATTAAGGGGGTGGCCACATGGGCCGCGGCCCATGGCGGTAAATCTATAGGGGCGGCAAATTTTGCAATTTTTTTAAATATAGGTATAAAAAAAATTTAGGAAAAAAAAAATGATAAACGAGAAAAAGCGACAAAATCTCTAATTTTCTGAGAGTATAGTAATTTCCACTTTTGTCGTCTTTCAGTGATATATGAGGCAGCACCTTTAATTAGTCGAGTTAAGAGAAACCAAACACGCAATTTGGCCTGGAACGGCGCGACTTACCTAGAGAGAAATGATGACGAGGACTCGAAATGAAAAGGAGAAGGAATCGGCGCGGCGATCGGCATGTAGGGGAGACCGGGGCTATGTTGACCAGATTTTTTGAAAACTTGTGTCTGAAGAAACAGAAGAATAGAATGCCATTTCTTTGATGCTCTAATCCTTGAGCATACAGTGTAAAATTAAAATCAACTGAAAACATTGTACAAAATACTTTAATTTTGTGAGTTTCATGCGTTTTTATAAGAAAATCCATTTTGGTCAACACAGCCCCTGCTTGGGGCTATATTGGCCACCCCCGGGGCTAAGTGAGCCACCTGTAAGGAAGCTATGTTAACCTTGTTCAGTTGATTGTAATTGCACTTAAAAAGCTTAGTATTGTGCCCTTACACTTATCTTTCGTAATGTTTGTAAAACTCAATACCTTTGGAGCTGAAAATTTAAAAATAAAAAAAAAAANTCTAATTTTCTGAGAGTATAGTAATTTCCACTTTTGTCGTCTTTCAGTGATATATGAGGCAGCACCTTTAATTAGTCGAGTTAAGAGAAACCAAACACGCAATTTGGCCTGGAACGGCGCGACTTACCTAGAGAGAAATGATGACGAGGACTTGAAATGAAAAGGAGAAGGAATCGGCGCGGCGATCGGCATGTACCTAACACATATTAGCGCCTACAAGACTGCACGAATACTTCGCGCATTGCATCAAACACAGTGCGGTCATTGCGGATAGCGTGAAACGGATAGCGCCTACAAGAATGAATGAAAACCTCACGCATTGCGGCAAACACAGTGCGATCAGCGTGAGACGCATATCGCCTACAAGACTGCGTGAATACTTCACGCATTGCGTCAAACACAGTGCGGCCTGCGAGGCCCAGCGGCGGAAGTTAAAATCATTAATCCACATTTATGTTTGTTATTTCATAATTTTTTCTTTCATTTCTTATGAATGGAAGGCCTTGTCCACACAGAGATAGATTTACGAAACTTAACTTTCGCGCAAAGTTCCGTGAACTTTTGCTAGTAATGTCGCTAGGGGTTTCCCAAAAAATGAGTTCAACACCAGTAAACGCGTCTCATGCACCCCTCCCCCGCTGGCACGTTCATTTAAATCAGTCATCCCATTTATCTCACGATCCGAGTTTCATACGACACAAGAATCCAGGTATGGAAATTTGGCAATTTGAAAACGACTTCAATTGTGGTGTGATACCTCACGCATTCCGGATAGTACGCATAGTTGTATCACTGCGCCTTAGCAATGCGATTGAAGATTGATATTGAATCTGCCTCCACGCTAGCCTTCTTGGTCTCAATTTGCCGTTTTTGCAGTTTTGATTGCAGAGTTTAAGAGTCATCAAGTTAGGATTGGACTGAACCAATACTTATTTTTTATAGAAGTATAAAAATAAAAAAGCGTTAAAAAATACAACTGAATGAAAGCAACTCAAATCATCAATTAAGTGCAAGAAAGTACAGTAGAAAATGTGCATAAAAAGCTTAAATAGAACGGGAAAACACCTGAGAATATTACACAAGCATAATCAACTGGTGCAAAATCCATAAACAAAAAATTAAAATAAGGAGATGTGCTCAAAACTGTTGCACTGGCTCGTTACATCAGTCATCCCATTTATCTCACGATCCGAGTTTCATACGACACAAGAATCCAGGTATGGAAATTTGGCAGTTTTGAAAACGCCTTCAATTGTGGTGTGATACCTCACGCATTCCGGAGAGTACGTATAGTTGTATCACTGCGCCTTAGCGATGCGATTGAAGATTGATATTGAATCTGCCTCCACGCTAGCCTTCTTGGTCTTAATTTGCCGTTTTTGCAGTTTTGATTGCAGAGTTTAAGAGTGATCAAGTTAGGATTGGATTGAACCAATACATATTTTTTATAGAAGAATAAGAAAAAAAAACCGTTAAAAAATACAACTGAATAAAAGGAACTCAAATCATCAATTAAGTGCAAGAAATTACAGTAGAAAATGTGCATAAAAAGCTTGAATAGAATGGGAGAACACCTGAGAATATTACACAAGCATAATCAACTGGTGCAAAATCTATAAACAAAAAATTAAAATAAGGAGATTTGCTCAAAACTGTTGCACCGGCTCGTTAATGGTTTTCATTGATGTTTCAAAATGAATGAGAAGGGTGCGGCAAAATACTAGCGGCCCATGGGCGGCAAGTAGGTAAATCCGGCCCTGCTTTCAGCGCAATTTTTTGGCAAGATATGAACCGAAAACCATTTTATTTGTAAAAAAAAAAAAACAGCAGCATTGAGAATTCACTGTTCTCCCCGGCAGGCGCGGCAGGACACCGTGGAGATTCGAACGAACTTGCGATAACTGCTCGCGCACCGGCCATGGGCTGCAGCTGACACACAAATGATTTGTATCAAGACCGTATGGCCAGAATTGATGAGTTTTTAACTGATTTAATAATTTGTCCCTTATTTTTGTTGTAGAAGTTACAGACGGTTTAGTTTTTTGTTCAATTTTATTAAAGAATTAGCATTGATATACTTTTGGTTCATTTCAATCGTTTCACCAGCCTTACCCTCCCTTAAGACTTTGTTTCATGCATAAAAAAATGTTTTCAGTAAAAATAGCGGATGTCACATTTTTTCAAATCGCTGTTACTTCTTAAAATTTTCACTTACATAGATTGTAAATTATATGTTCTTTACAGGAAGAATTGCTCTTTATGAACATCTGTATAAAAATCCTCTCGGTTCTACGGGCGGCAAAGTGCAAAGCTTCGAAAACTTCAAATGCAATTTTCTCACAATGTGAAAACTCGACATCTACTATTGTTACATATAAGTCCTAATATGTATCACAGGGCTCATGTCATAATGTACTCAGTTCCATTTGGTAGAAATATGCCCAATTTGACTCCGTTTGGGCATCTAAGGTAAAGGGGAAAATCTATCAACAGCTGACCGTCAAAGTATTCTTGGCTCATTCTTCATCTAATGATGGCTAATTATTGTCATGGGAACGGAGTTCCCCATGATATTACAATCGTTCCGTTGCTTTCGCTATGGGATTCCCTATACCTCTGCGACCTTGAGCGTTTCGCCCAGTCTCCGATTTTTGGTTGATTTTCCGATGTATCAAAAACCGTTGTATTTTTTAGCCAATCATGTCTCTACGTCAAGTTGTGTTGATTTCTAAAATTCGCTTTCAGCGAGTTTTTTTCCACCTGGAGATGTCGTGTCTGACTGGTAAATCTGCGCAGAACCACGAAGTTCCGTTTTTAGGCAAATTCTTTTTTTTGGGAGGTTTTCATTGGCTATTTTTCGCCATCAGTTTTCTGTTCGTTGGTGCAAAAGATCGCCTACCTCGTTGCTCTTAAGAAGCCGCCATTATCCCACCTCAAATTTTAAACATAGATATAAAGAAATAATAACCATCGTACAAGGCGGAAAATTGTTCTGGAGGACCCGTTACGGATATATGAGCCAAAATCAGAACTCGATTGATGGATTTAATCCATGAATACAGAAATATTGCCCCAGTTTACTGCCGCGATCGCAAATGCATTCTGACATGAACCTTGTGACACATGACAGCATAGGTAAACAATGTCTCACAGAGTAATGGGCTTGATCCGTTTTCTCTTACCACGCCAGTGGCCGAACCGTTGAAATCTCAAGGACGTCTTTTGTGAAGCCCCGCTCAGCGTTCGAGATCACTTAACTGTTCTCTTTTTCTCCTCCCATTTCCGAGCGGCGAGATGGCTCAGATAACTACAACACCGTTCTGACCCTGGGAGAGTGTCACTTTTTGTGGGAGCGGGGGTTCGAATCTCGTAGGGGACAGCTAATTTTTACTGGTTGTATTGAATGTTTTAGACCAATAATCTAACAATAATTAATACTTGGCAACTTAGGAAGCACATAGGTCCCTTATGATGCGTATTCGGGCATATGTGTAGAGTAAAAATATTATACGTAGGGTGTCCCAAAAGTACCGGGACTGGTTCTGTAACTTCAAAAGTAAGATAGATGCAGACATGATTTTGGTCTCATTTTAAAGATCAACTCAATACCTATCGATTAAAATCAAGATCAGCTCAATCGAATAAAAATTGACCGAGTTATGACAATTTGAAATTAGTGAGGAAAGTTTACCCTTACGGTTTTTAGGAAGATTTTTCGCTTACCAGGATTCAAAAAGTTAATATTCGTATCCACTTTCCTTCGAATCTTCCATAATTTCCTTTTGCTTTTCAAAGTACCGTCCATCAAACCGGATGCACTTTTTCATGCGCTCTTGCCACTTATCCAACATTGTTTTCCTGAATTCTTCCTCTGGGATGGAGTTGAAGAAGTTTTGAATTGCATTCTGGATTTCGGTCTTCGATACGAATCTTCGTCCGCGAAGCTCCTTTTTAAGCGTGGGAAACATCCAAAAATCACATGGAGCCAAGTCAGCGCTATTAGGGGGATGAGGGATTGTTTCAACTCCATTTTTACTCATAAATTCACGTGTTAAGCTCGATGTGTGAGGCCGCGCATTGTCTTGATGGAGTATCCACGAAGCTTTCGAGTCCGACCGTTTCCGGGAAATGTGCATTCTCAACTCCTTCGGTACTTTGCAATAATACGCACTGTCAACTGTTGTGTTTGATGGTACAAAATGTTGATAAATGACACCTCGAAAATAAAAAAACACAATAAGCATCACTTTATCGGCCGACTTTTCGATTTACGGCGATGAAGAATCTTCCTTAAAAACCGTAGGCGTAAACTTTCCTCGCTGATTTCAAATTGCCATAACTCGGTCAATTTTTATCCGATTGAGCTGATCTTGGTTTTAATCGATAGGTATTGAGTTGATCTTTAAAATGAAATCAAGATCATGTCTGTATCTATCTTACTTTCGAAGTTACAGAACAAGTCCCGGTGCTTTTGGGACACCTTACGTATACTTTACGCCGAAAAAGCGAACCTGAAACTTAAATGCGTTAACTTCCGAAAACCATATATAATTCAACGAAAATAAATAATTGGTACATAACAGCTTTCTTGTATGCAAAGAAAATAATTAAAAATGTTAAAAAAGAGATGTCAACACAAAATTACATAGCCCCTTCAATTCAGAAGATACTACAAACGAACTGTACCTTAACATTTTCATATCCCAGAAGCTAACGTTCCCATGACGAATATTGCTATCGCTAGCGATTGCAAAATCCAACTTGTTTTCTACTTGATTCAATCTAGTTGTAATGGCATACTCCATTTCACTTTTTTAATATTTTTTTCTTTTTTTAGTTATTATTGTATTTTATACATTTATTTTAATATCATACAAGGTCCAAATATTTTGGTAGATGACAAAAATAAAGAAAATCCAACTTAAGAAACCAAATAAAACAGTTTATTTAAAGAAAAAATCATCACAAAATGCAGACATTTGCATCTGCTGTGTATGAACAATTTGGTAACAATATCAACAAGGCAGGTAGCGTAGAATTTCATGAAAGTCTTTGAGTTTTCACCAAGCATCATGAAAGCAGGAAATTATGAACTTTGGAATTTTTCAGCTTAGCAAATGTGCCACTTCCTGCTACAGATATTGCAGTAATTGTGCGGGTCATCTACAGAGTTGGCACACTAATTTATTTTACTTGAAAACTACATATTACTTAATGCCAGGAAAAATCTGAGTTAAAGACTAAGGTTCTAGTCTCCGTTCTAAACAGCTGTTTCCAAGGAGGAAAATAATATTTTGCCTAAAACTCAATGTGACAATAATGACAAATTTTCGTTCAAGCTTACCTACATTTTTTGTTTCTGAGACTTTCAAGATATTATATGCAAATAATTCATCTAAAATTAAAGGCAACTGAGAGGAGGAATAATTCAAAATTTTTGAAAAACTGTCCTTTCAAGTTTCAACTTCTGCTAAGTTGATGCTCATATGCAATGTTCGTTACAAACACTTTGTAAACACTGTAGCAACTTGTTCGATCAACTTTACACAACAAACCGATGGGCCTATCTATTTTGGTCATTCTCCCAAATTCAAAACAATACTGACACTTAAGTTAAAATGAAGGTCTTTTTCGTTATTTTACAGGACCAAATTACTCCATAGATGGAAACATAAATAGCTAATGGTCCAACGCAATGAAATTTAGGGGAGAGAGAATAAGACAAAAAAGTTTTCTACGTGACATTCTTTGAAAAAATATTTCCTAATTTTTAATGCACTGCATTTGAGTCTGGGAGAGATCAGAAAAAAACTTTGAGAAAGTCTGATTGTAAATAATGAACTTTTCTAAAGCATAAACTAATTGCGCTCAGGCTTTTATACACTCTTAGAGGTTGCTTTAAAGTTTTCTTGCATATTAAAAGAAATGAGAAAATCGAATGGTCGTTGGAAAACGGTTTTTCTTAGGTTTATTCTGGTTTGAAGTGCCTTGACTTCAAAACTCTGGCACAGAGAGTATTTTTAACAATGGTTTTATTGCAAGTTAAAGGATTTTTGACTGAGGAATCTCAACATACTGCATACAAGCTTTTGAGGCTGATGAACCTTCTGAGGCTTGAATTTTTCTGAAGGAATCAGTGATGTAAAAATAATACAAAATTTGGACACTAAGCTCTAAAGGCTCCTGATTCATGGTCTTACACTTTGTTTGCTAAAAACAAACAGCAATTATGCAACAACATTAAGATTCTACACTCTTCGTGCTCTGAGAAAGCTTGAAAAAAATTTGAGCAGTGACAGCTGATGACAAGTTAAGCGCTATTCCTTTGTCTTGCATGAGCGTGATACTTTTCCATACAGAGACAGTGAAAACAATGCAATAGCTAGAGATGAGACAGGATAAAAAAAAAAAATAATAAATAAAAAAAACAAACACACACAATAAAGATGGGTACCCAGGTAAACCTCGAATTGTGATCCATAGGCTTTAGCATTTGTTCATTTATATATTTATTTTGATTTTCTTAGGTTGAAAACGGGATTGTTGGGACTTCGATGCACCTGGCCTTTTCAGCTTCTGAATTTTTATGCCTTGATTAGCAATTTAGTACCTATGTGTTCTTGATCCTTTCGTAAGTATCATCAGTATTTAATGTTTGTCCATCGAGACAGTTATTTTTCAGCCTTAAAACATATCAACATTTTCATGATTCTGACCTTCTGCATGACTTGATTGCTAGCTACTTCTTCACACAGACTCATAAAAGTAATTGAATTTGTTGGATCAAAATATCAACTTTGAGAGAGAGAGGAAAAGGAGGATTTAAAAACAAACAAAAACTTATCCATGAAATTTACCACAAGGAAGACAGTTAAAATATCCAATTACGATTGCCAGACAATTTTTTCAATCCATGGAATATAAGCTGAGACACGAGTGTAGACGCCTGGAGATCCAGCAGTTCCACATATTCGTCCAAAAGAGACTACTCCAACCTGGCTGTACATACAGTCGCCTAACGAGATCTGGAGAGGACCTCCTGAATCACCCTGCAAGAAAGATTGCAAATACTCAATTGAGAATTCATCTTACATCCAAGCTATTTTGAAATATTTTGAAAAACAGACAGGATTTCAACTGCAAGGAAAGATCACAATAGCTCCGTCCCTGATTTTAAGGAACTTGAACCTGATTGAAAGGCTCATACAATAAGACTAAAATTTATATTGTTTTGTTCTTTCAGCATTATTACTGCTGAATCCATAGATATTCCCCATAAGTCCTCCCGAAAAGTCCAGTATCTTTGACGGGGACAACTGTATGTCGCATACTTATGATGTCTCAATACTGGAGCAATCCTTCATGAGCCATTAGTGGAGCAGTGGTTATTAAAATGGTGTTCAATTTTGGCCCCAATTGACACGTAACACAGGTCCAAAAATGTTACATATTCCTACACTTCCCCTACTTCCTATTCCTTCCCCCATTATCTCTATACTTCTGTGAAGTTTTTCAGAGATTCCTACTTGTAAATATGAAATGACTCTTTTGGAATTTTTGCAAGTTTTGAAAGGATACTTGAAGATTTGTATTACAAAGAAATTTTCTTCTGAAAATCAAGTGACAAATTCATTGCAAACACAAAACATATAAGATTCACCCTTAGATAAAATATGTAATCAAAACTCACAAAATAAACAAAATTAAAAAGGCCGACGCGTTTCAGGGCGTCTGTCCCGTCCTTCAGGGCAGAATCCAATCAGAATCTACCCTGAAGAGGAAAACTGGCGCCCTGGAGCGTGTCCGCTGATTTTATTTTGTTGATTTTGTGAGTTTGAGTTTGATATTTTGATCCTGCACATTTAACATTGTTTTTGCCTCAATTTTGATACGCACAATTTGTTACTTCGGTATTCTTGGTTTCCTTCTTACTTCTCAAGGTTTAGTTTATTGATAGTGTAATAAATCAAAACATTGGCATGATAAATAAAAGTATTTGTCATAACTGAATTCTGTTATCCCTCAAAGTTTATTTACAGTTTGTCAAAGAAAGAAATGAAACTCACTTGGCACGAGTCCTTGCCCTTTTCTGCACCAGCACACAATTGTATCCTGTCATCTATACCATTCATAAGCTGAGCTGTTCCAGCGTTGCCCTTAAATGAGTCATTACACTTTTTGTGACTAACGAATGGAAGTTGAATTTTCTGCAGCATCGGACTCGATGGGCCCACTGATTCCACCAAAAAGATACCAGAACAAGAAATACAAAAAAAACATAAAATTTTCCGCAATTACAAAGGTCTACAGTTATAATGAGACAAAGATCCAAGATTGAAATGCTCCTCGAATTTTTAGAGCTGAATGAGACCAATCCACACAAATCAGTCATTTTGCATCTTCTTGGAATCCACTCCTCCTAATGGCCCTCACTAGGTAGACCGCAACCATTGTGATGTACCATTAGCTGCTCTTAGAAGAAATGCAATGCACTTCAACTTCCTTCTGCAATTCTCAAAGTGGGGTCTCAAAACTCGTCCGTCGGAATGACTGATATATACAGATTGGTTTTGGTGCTAAATCCAAAAATGCCATTCATTTTTCTCTATTACGAAAAGATTTTCAGCAAAATTGAATTTTAACCACCCAAAAAAGGACAGGATTTTCAGACGTGTACGAGGAAAGAGTTGATGGTATTTTCAGGTTTTTACAGGTTCAATAGCCAAAAATACACACATTTCAAAGATTCATCAACTGGGATCTTTCCCTCTTTTTGAAAAAAATTGTTCTGAATAGCCAAGTTATTTATGCGTGGGTTGGTTTTTTTGAAATGTAATGAACGTTTAAGTTCTTTCTAGTCTTCAAGAGCGGAGCTAGAATAAGAGGAGTGTAAATTAATAGTACCAACTTTTAATTTTGTTAAAAATGAGAAGAATCAAATAGTTTACAGTCCAATAGAGAAATACTTTTCACGAAAAATACTGTTGCAGGAGAAAGTTGGAAATTAAAAAAACTATCAATTGTTTTAATTCTAAAGACTTGTTTTCCAATTTTGTCCACCATTCCTTCAACAGTTCTTACATAAACTGCATCAAGGATTTCAAAGTTGCATTGCCACTGAGTTTTTAGGCTCTAAACAGGCAACAAATTTGTATTAGCACCAGAGCCAACAAAAGTTAGCCAAACAGTCAGTACGCTCGTCAACAAAGGATTTCATTATGAACTTTGCAGCTCATCTTGAGTTGATTCCTAGCTGGACTTGCAAAAGTGTATGCAGCTTGCACAAAATTTCATTTTTTACATTTTTTATCCACTTTAAAGTCTGAATTCAACTGCGTAAAGCATCTGATGAGTTAGTGGGAAAAATTTTCACCCCGAGGGAGAAGGCGCTTCAGGGCTTGCTTTGTTAGTAAATTTTTCTGAAATGAATTCCGACAACAAAATGTGAAAGCTTGGAGAAATCTGTACCAGACGCATTTATGCTGTAAACAAGAGGGTGAAGTTGTCTTACCAGCCTCAAGTCGACCCCAGCCAGACGCAATGCCTTTGGTCCCAGGTATGGTCTTCTTAGTTTGGAGGCACAAGGGACGTATGTACAATGAAAACTCTACTTTTCTGTCTAGTTCCACTAGCATAATGTCATTGTAAGTAGATTCAGACCTATACTGAGGATGAACAATTACGCGAGAGACCCCATACGTCTGTGGCGTAGCGTCATCTGATTCTGTACTGAAATCTAGCTCCCCCAGCAGGATACTTTGGATTCCTCCACTGAAATTGAAAAGCGGAAAGCAGAACATAAGACAGAACGCAAGACAATAAAAACTGTGCAGAACTATCAATAACTGGTTAGACATATTTGAGCCATTAAAATTTGTGTGTAGTGCCAGTAATTACAATTCTTTTTAATTTAATTTTTGATCCGTAGAGCTTTTTTAATGTGTGTTTATTTGGAGTGTTGGTGCGAGTGAGATTCAAACTTTATTATAATTTTTTGGGAAAGGACATCAACATGAAAAGACCTTAACGTCATTGTTCAGTTTTTCTGATAAGGACATTAGATTATGGCATTTGAAGTCCAAATCTATTTTCCCACTTCTTTGAGCCCACTCAAGATCCAGTTCTGGAGAATAAGCATTCATATGGGTGATTCTCTAATTTCTTGAAGTGCTTCTTGTAATTCGCACACATCAATCACAGTTTTGGAATTTTTTTTAACCATCATCTTACATGTATACGTTAAAGCCAATGTTGGATGTCTGGGCAATGACGTCACTGGCCGACCAATTATATCAATGACTGGGTGCTTTGGCTAATGCATACCTTGGCCAGTCACTAATGTCATTGGCCTGTTCCTCACATTGGCCATAACATATACATTAAGTAATTGAAATTCATTATTTTGTACTCAGTGGTGTGGCATGCTTTGCAATATATAGATTTTTATGCCATTTAAACCTATGGAAAAGGATCGATAAACAGGGTGTTCGCAGCGAGTTTAAAAATTGATCCTTTACCATAGGTTTAAGTAAATGGCAAAACAATCGATTCATCGAAAATCACGCCTTGCCACTGTTTGTACTGACGAAAAGTCATCATTGAGAGATTTTGGTTGCTGGATCAGAAATACACGAGGTCAAACAAATACTCACAATCTTGGATGCCTCTCACAATGTGCAGCTGAGAGGACAAATCTATCGCTGATGAGTGAACCTCCACACTGGTATTTAGGCGGAGATCCAAAGCCAATCAACGCCTGAAACCAACAGGCACAAACTGAAGCTGGAGAAAAAAGATTATTTTTAACTAGTGTAGTGATAATTTAAAAGAAAAACAATGCTCCTAATGAGCCTTTGTTAGGGACTGCAATTTTTCCAATGGAAATCTTTTAGATTGATCAGAGAAACTGAATCCAGAGAGGATGCTAGTTAAATCACAAAATCTTCATAGTTGATGGAGTCAATTTTTGGTTTTCCAACACAGCAAGACTTAGGTTATCAAAGCTAATTGAAAGAGAAGTATTGGTGATACTTCTCTTCTCTTCATTCTTGGACCCACAGTGTCGTCCGACTTTTTAAAATTTTTTATAAAAAAGAAAACTTTTAAAACATTTTTAGAAACAAATTCTGGAAAATTGGTAAATCCTCTGTTTGTTTAATCAACAGACTCTAATCATGCCTTTTTTTCTCTTTTAGAGCATCACCTCAAATTTAGGAATCCTTGGCTGTAAAGAACTTAAGATAATGAGATCCTACAGTATTGTGGGCACAAGAATAAGATTAATTTAGTGTCCATTCAGAACTATTGTGATGATGATAGTTCTGAAAAATAATGAATGGTTCTTCAAGCTTCTCTGAGAAAATTTTCTGAAGACTTATTGCGTCTAACTATAGCGTTCCATCGAAGATTGAGTATCTGTTACATTATTTTGGCTACATGCCCCCTCGCAGAACAAACTTCGTAAAACAATATTTTATTTCTATATTATTATTAGTCAATCATTCCCTCTGACTAAGTAATCATAAACTTAAGAGAAATGAAATATGTGTCAAAGTGGAAAGATATGAGATATGTACCATGTGGGGGAACTCTCGAGGTGACGCATCACTGCCTCCCGTTATTAACTGCTCAACATTGTCACAATGCTTTGTCTTGTTTGCAGTTCCTGAAGGACCACTTTGTAAAGTGATGATGGAGTCTTCTTTCCAAATCAGCTTTTTGTACTCCTCGCATTCTGAAAGCAATTAACGGTAATTAAAAATTTTCGTTTATCAATCTCAAATTTACATTGCCTTGCTGAAGATGAAAAAATCACAATTTGAGGTATAAAGAGCTCTCTGAGCCTTACCTCTTGGAGCCAGAATTTGAACCACAGTTACAGCTTCAACCAGAATCATTCTAACTGCATTAAGTATCAACTAAAATCCTCTCATGATTTATTTCTTTTGAACATGTAAATTGGTTATGAATATCCATTTAAGTTATAACCAAGCAGGAGAAAGTTTCAATTTCTTACGATGATATGTTTCTTCATTCTTCATGACCTCCTGAGCATTTTAAAATTTAACTATCTTCATGCCAAGTTCAAGAAAAGCAAAGATGAAAAGGAAATTGATTAGCATTTTTACACCTGCTATCTTAGAGAAATGTGAGCGATTAAAGAGAGCTTTTCACTCCTTGCCATGCACAGGCCAGGAAAATAGGAGCTACATGGTATCAATTGTTTCAGAGCAAGAGGCTCTGCATACCTATAAAAAACAGCAGCAATGTCATATCCTCTTACAAAAACAGATGCTGAAAAAATTCACTTTTCAGACTCCTTTTCCTCGAAATTACATATACCACATGAAAAATTAAATTAATAAGCTTTTTGTGCTTGGGAGGTCAAAAAGAACATTTTATAAAAAAATAATGAAATTCAGCCAGCTCCAAATCCTTTGTTTTACTGTACAGTATATTCTTTTCCAGTAGTGTAATCTCTGCAAAGTTTCATGAAAAATATGGTAGTTGAGCTTTTAACAGAAAATGCTAACAGATGTTGTAAGAAATGAGTTGCTGGCAGATGGGTTCACGTTGACCTGTAAATGTCCAGCAGACAGCCTAAAGTTACACATAAAATCAACAATTTTGAGCCTTGAACATGGCAGCTTGAATAGTTTTTTCTAAAAAATTTAGTTTTTTCCCTGCAAACATAAAATAGATGGCTAAAGTGTTAGACTGAGTACGTATTTCCATTTGCAACGTTGTAGACTTCCATTCGTATAGCATTCTTTCCTTGGAGAACTAATTAATGTAATTTCTTGGAAACTTCATTGAGTTCCCTTCTCTGTTAAAAGAAAATACTGTATTTTCAAACCATGAAGTTCACTTGTTCCTCTTCGAAAAAATAGACTAGTAGCGGACATTTTGAAATACTGCAACAGAGATACAAAGTGTTGCACTTTAGCCATCGAAAAAATTCATACTTACTGTGCTTCAAACTAACTTGCCTTTTTTCAGCACTTTGTCCCATACTTCCTTTTTGTATGGCACTTTACCGGGTAATGGTACTGTCACAATATCATTTTCAGTTTTTCGACATCAAGATCCCTATTCCTATTAATGACCATATTTTTAATTATGCTTTCAGCATTCCTATGGTTGATCCAGAGAGTAAGCACGTATGAATGCTGTTTCCTTAAAAATATATTTGGACTGCGTTAAGCAGAAAGGAACCAAGGCACATCATCTATTGCCAAATTTAACATGGCAATATTATTTTTTTACATGAGTACGTTTGTGCGGATTCCTTCCAAATTTGACTACGATTAATTGATTAACTACGCAGAAAATTCACTGAAATTTGTCGGAAAATCCGCACAACCGTTTTCAGGTAAAAAATTAAATCGCCCAATTAAATTTGGCATTAGCTGATGCGGCTTGGTTCTTTTCTGCTAAACGCAGTCCATTTAAAAGAGAGAGCAAGGCAGAGAGATGTGCTTACTAGCAACAGCTGTGGAATACTCTCCAACAGTTGGTACAGGTGTAACGGCCGGTCGTCTTGTAGAGGTGGCCTGAGCATTCAGGGGTGTAACACTGTTCCAGTCTGCTATTTCGTATGGTGGACAGCAAACCACCGGAGCAGACCCCTTGAAGCCACATCTGCGGTGGACAGGAGGGGTTTTCCTCTGCTTGACCAACGTCAGCGCCGCAGGACAATTGTTTAAAACTTTGCAGAACCATGCTGGATTCTCTGTTGTTGGTGCTAAACACTGCTGACCTAAAATCATTAAAATTATAAATTTAACAGCAAAAAAAAGAAGAAGAAAAAAAAATAAAAAAACATTAAAATTTAACAATTTTTTATTCTTTTATCTATTTATTTTTTTTTATTAATGTTATAAAATTAAAAACATGAAACGAAAAATATGCCTTGATTAGTAAGTTTACTGCTTGTTTACAGTTAAACTTAAGCGTTTATTAAAATCATGATTTTTCTGGTGAAGGAGCTAAAAAATGTGAAATTCTCTGAATTATTTTTTATCCCGCCAAAAGAGCTCCCACTCGTGTTTATTAACAGATAAAACGGAATAAAAAAATAAGAATATGATGGTAAAAGACCACACTGAGGCGGCATCGTGATAATTCCGTATCCTTTGGCTCCGGATCCTTTTGTCCTCTGTCACACGTAAAAAACTCCTTCAATTGCTCTTGATACTGGCCAAATTGATGTGTGCATAGATTGCCTATATTGACAACTGAAGGGGTTTTTAAGTGGTGGATAACTGACTTTACGGCTTTTAGACCGTTCTCATTACGTGTCCGTGTGCTCAGTTTTTTGTTTTATTTTTACCTTCCTCGGTATTTTCAAAGTAAAACTCACAAGAGGTAAAATAAAATTGAAAAAGTTTTGATAACTGTTACGTGATCGACTAGTTTAACAACACCAAAAAAATGTTTAGAAGAGTGATAAAAAAAACTTTTTTAAAAATCCGCCATAAATAGGTACCTACTTACAGACTTTTTAAAGTAACTTTGCTGTAAAAAAATATGGAAAAGGGTCTTTCTATAAGTACATTTCAATAAGAGGTTCCTGGGAACATTTCTGAAAAGGGCTATTCAACAATCACTGCCATACTGGGGTCAGCATACCGACATATATCTAAAACTAGACATGATATCAAAATGATGTCGAACTGATTTCATTAAGAACGCAGGCAATCTGATGTCGCTTTACTTACTTTCACTAAGGAATTGTAGAGAGAGAGAAAAAAAACCCCGAAAGTTTACAATAGTGCTTGATGTATACCGAGGCACTTCAGAAATGTACTTATAGAGGAAATTGAGCTTACGATCAGTAACCAACGATTTACGCTAAAGCACTTTAGGAAGACTTGAAACGAAAATGAGAAAAATGAGAAGTGAAGAGAAAACCAGAGATGTTTTCTTAAAAAATACTGATTAAAGGTTTCCCTTTACGTAAATTTCATCATATTCCGTCAGAATTGTTAAAAAGTGCTTCCATGTCACTAGAGTGGGCATACTGATATCGGCCCGACACTAGACCGAAGGTTGTCGAACTGATATCAGATTGATTCGCGACTCATCAGAGGCGATTGACTAACTCACTTTCACTAGAAAGTGCGAAACAAAACAATAACACATCAAATCTGGGATTGCGGACCGCGTCACTTCGGTATGGGGTTCACGGGAAGCGCTAAGCTGGGATCAAGAATTAACACTAAATTAGGCACTTGATGAGGTATTTAGACAAAAAAAAAAAAGTAAAGAAGAGAGTAAACTTTTGATCACCTTCTTCCTTAGGCTCGGTGTACTGGGCCGCGACGGTGGCGACGAGGAGTAGAAGAAGCGCGGACACTCGCGGCATGGCTGGCAGGCGGATGGCTTTGAGCCGTGCGTCAAGGTGAGCTTCCGTCTTCGGCCACCTCCGCCGCCTCTCGGCCCGGCTTCAGGTATTCTGATCAGCTCCTGATTCTGATTGCGAATTCCTCCACTTCGCTAACGGCAGGTTCCTCCCACCTCCGAGCGCTGTTGCCGGAGTCGCCGATCTCGACCGTCGATCCGCGGGAGGTCCGAGGGGATTCCCGCCCAATATGAGATTTCAGCTCATCATTCCAGGGTGATTAGACAAAAATGAGCTTGGTTGGGAAAAAAATGATTAACTGCCTGTCCCTCGCTTTTTTTAACAATCAGGGAAATTTTGCGTTTTTTGCGAATTGCAGGGAGGCCGCAGAAATTTAGAGTTGGAATTCCCTGACAAATTTTAAGTTCAGACACAACGTGGAATTTCAGCTCATCATTCCAGGGTAGTTAGATAAAAATGGATTTGGTTGGGAAAAAATGACTAACTGGCAGACCCTTTTTTCCTTTTTAACAATCAGGGCAATTTCTCACACCTCTACGTTTGTTTCCCACTGCAGTGAGGCCGCAAAAATGTAGAGTTGGAATTCCCTGAATTTTTCAGGTTTTCTCTGACAAATAAGCAATTTTTCTGACTTCATACACAACATGGAATGATTAATAATGATTGTAGGATTTTTCAATCCGGCGAGGACACAAACTGAGAATACAAAATTTGATCAAGTGATATCTTTTCAAAAATACCAAAAAAAAAAAAAAAAAAAAAAAAAAAAAAAACCAAAAAAAAAACCAACAAATCTTGCAGGTAAATAATTTAAATCCCAGATTTTCATAAACCATTAATTGAAACAATGAGTTAATCAACATTTGAAGAAAAAAAATTAAATTTAGTCTTCTTCCGGAGGGAGGGAAGATTTTTGCAGTCTGACTACTAAAAGTAATTTAATTTTGAACATTAAAGAGGTGATGAGAACTTTCTTTCTGTCCCCACTGAAAAGTCAAACCAACTCGTGATGTTTCTTTCAGAAAATATGTAAGTACGTAAAATTCTAAACCCAGATTTGTATCAAATGTCATTCTTGACACTGAATAAAATATTATCAGGGAAAATTGAGAATTTCGAGAGAGAATATGGCAACTCAGAGTTAATCCACGCTTTCTTAGTTGTAAACTGCGCGGCAGGGGTGATACTCACTACTCGGGTGCGATTGATCACCTCAGAAAGAGAAAAATTGGCGACTGAGCATGCGTTCCGTTTTGGGGCCGCTGCAAAATATTATATAGAGAATCAATGCACGCGATGACGCGACCTATGGAAGCAATTAAAGTCGACTGATGGTTGATTGACGTAATGATGAGTAGTTACCGAGTGCCTCGCTTGGATCGCGTTGCACTCACGTGCATGCAGACAGATGCGTCACTGAATGCAACAAGTTTATCATTTTCTCGATCGATCTTTCAGGGTTTGAGACCTCAATAATTACACTTGACAATCGTCTTATCAAAATTCAAGCTGAATACCCAGAGTAGATTGCTGAACCAAAAAAAAAAACAACAAAAAAAATACACTTTGTGCGGCCATATCCGAAAGTCTCTGGGCCGTCACTGAGAGGCCTACATTTTTTAGCCAAGGCAGCTGGATTTAAAAACGTTTAATCTTCTGACTAAACACGCAGTGAGAAAAAATATCAAAGTGCCTTCCCCGCACAATAAAAAAAAAAAAATAAAAAAGTTATTAAAATTGATATTAAAACAAAAATTAAAATAGGAAACGGTAAGAACTGATTTGAAAAAAATTAATAAAATTAAAACCAATAAAAATAGGCAAATAAAATTATTTTAAGAAGGAAATAAAATAAAAAAATATAATTACTAGTAGAGCTAAACGATAATACAAACAGAGGAAAAACCATGTAAGAGAGCAGAAATCTAGCTACGTTCTACACTTTTTGATTTTAATCATCAAAGAGGTTGAAATGTAGAAATCGCAGATAATAGTAATCTAAGGAACTGCAAGAGGGCGAGATATCAGCGAAAAAATGGAAGGTCGTCATTTTTTGGGCACAAATAAGTAAAAATAACAAAATTTACGACATCGTGAGAAAAGAGGTATAAAAGTGAATCTGCTCGTGCTAAATGACAACTGTGAGGAAAAAGCTCTGGCAAAAGGTCCGAAAGTGATAACCTACAGCAGTATTGCATGATTTCAAAAAAAATTTTCTTTCATTATCGTAATATGGGGGCGTTACATGCAGTCGAAAAAAATACGATTAAATACGATTAAAAATACGATTACGTTACGATTTAAAAAGTGATTTTAATTCGGAGGGGTCAACATTGGAATCTGTGTTTACATCGCTGATTGATACCATAAGACGAGCACATGTGACGTCATCAGCTTTGGTTCAAGGTCGATCAAAATCGCAGCAAAAAAACAGGGACTCGCGTGTGCTGACCAACCGCATGTTACCAGGAAAACGACACTCTTAGAGCCTTTTAACGACCAAGTTTCAAATAGAGATGCAGATTAAATTAGACGTATTTCTATCAAACAGAACTATTAGCATTATGACGTGAGCCCTGTTATGCACATATTCTTGTGAGTCTCAGGGCTCACGTCTTAATGCACATAGTTTCGTTTGATAGAAATTCGTTGAAATAAGCGATCGCACTGAGATTCTTGTAGCTACTTAAATAGTTCTTCGTATTTTTGGAATCAATAAAGCAATCTGTTTTCTCTTTACTTGTTTCCTCTAAAGCAAACTAAAAAAGCTGCTCGTGCCTTAATATCAATTTGAGCATTCTTTTAGGCATGTTAAAACAATTCATTACTTCTGATTAGTTAAGAAAAACCACGAGAGCAATGCGTAAAATGCATTGCTGACTGATAGAAAAGAGTGCTTTCTCAGGCAGAGTAAGTGGCTGAAGTCTTATATTTTTGTTTCTAATCATAGATCTCTTTACACGGCTTCTAGGATTCCTACATTAAAACTCTGAAGTTGNGGGGGGGGGGGGGGGGGGGTGCGCTAGGTAATCGCTTGTCAATAGAGCTTTAAATTAATTGAAGTTTCTAAATGTTGTAGAATCCTTGGTGCCTAGAATACCTAGCTCATGCAACGTTGATTTTTTCATCACACAAAATGCAGACTGGTAGGGAATGAATAAAAAACACTTTGCATACAAAGGATGTCTTAAAACTGATGAAAAACTTTTTCTGGGAGGAAAACTTAGGCATTTATCAAAATATAGTTTGAAACTTTAGTCTTAGTAATTACCTAACGCGCGAGACTTTGACTTCCCTGAGTTAAAATTTAACCGAGTTGCAGAATTTTGAACAAGTCAAGTCGCGCTACCCCTTCAGGATTTTTTCGATTTTATTTGCGAGGAAAAAAAGGAAATTTATGAATTGAAGGCTTATCGCACTTTACAGGGCCTTCCGAATGTTTATTTATACAAATTGAAGGGAGAAAAGGGAGAGGAGCTTGAATGCATTGCGAAGTTTCAGTCGACAAGTTATTGATTTGAGCGCTCAAGAACTATTTAAAATTATCTACCTATTGCAACTTATGTGAACATTTTTCGTGATTTTACGAACATTTTCAGATTTTTGACGTGACGTTTTCACCCGCTAATAAATCAAAATATAAAGTTTTTAGGCGAAATTTCGAAAGGTTCCAATGCAAGCAAGTCCCTCTAGCTCAAATGACAGGAGTTAATTTTTTCATAGGATGCGGCGGGATATGCACTTCCTTTCCGGAATAACTTTCTTTGCTTTGCACGCAGCTTTCTCGGTACTTGGATTTCCCCAAAAACCAGCTGTAATGCTTATTTTAAATTATTCCTTCGTTAGGGTTTCCAAGAAGTGTTCAACAATTCTCTAGATATCTCCGAACAAATTGAAATGCCTGCCTATAGAGCTTTATTAAAGTTCTGGAAAGAAGGGGTTGAGATCCAGGACATTAACAAGGTGCGGGAGACAGACAATCCCATATGTTTCCACGAACTCTTGATTGTAAAGCACGGTCTGGGTATGGGCAATGTCTGTATGGAAAATAAAAGTCTCTTTCATGTCTGGTCGCTTCTTGGTAATGCGGTACCGCTTTTGCGGTAATAACAGGACTCTAAATTAAACTTCAAATTTATCAATATCCTTTCTTCCTCGAAAATTGCGATTCATGGGATATCTTTTCACCCCCCTTGAAGCTCCTGTCTTCTCGGAAACTTGCAATTTGCAAAATCTCTTTTTCCCTTATTGAGAATGAAAGCGAAAAATACTGGAGGGATGAGCACAATATAGATTTTTGCCAAAACTCTGTGACAAGAAGTCACATCGGTTTCGTTTTATAGGTGATTACTAAAATTCAGCCTAAGGTACTCTATGTAACTGATTTTTAACACGTGCTTTCGTTTGCCTTCAAGGAAAAATGTTCGATAGGTATTTTTTGATATTTTCTGCGCTGGTTCATACTCTAACTCTAGATAGTTTTGCCAAAATCAACTTGATGAGGCACACAAAACTGCTATTTTCTGTATGTGGGCAGAAATGGACGAGATCAAATTGTTTTTAAAAATACCTGATGAGTGATGGTTCCGATAAAAAATTCTTCCGCACATACACATAATAAATAAAACGCCGAAATACCTGAGATTAGTTACCGCACGTCATGCTTACTTACGATAATTAGGTAACTTAAATTTATGAATTAGGTATCAAAAAAGTTGAACTGTAAATCCTTCCTCCCTAACATACTATCTCCGAAGATGTGATTTTTCCGTGATCCCTATTTAGAAACCAACTGCTTGCACAAAAGAATCAGGCCAATCAAAACGATAAAACTGAGCTGAACCGAAAATTACGATCATAAATGTAGATCTGTTGACCGCCAGACCTGTGAGAAAAGCTACGCGCACTGACTTTAATCTTTACGTGCGGACACGGTGCCGAAGTGCTTATCATTCATTCATGATTTCCTCAGGTAAATCGAGTGAATATCCATACGTATACGAGCCTATTAAAGTTTTGGAATGTGCGTTGTTTCAACTCGACGGAAGACATCCCGGGGAAAAAATGCCCAATTTTGCAATCCGCAAATTGAGAAACATTGCGGACACACATTTTTTAGAACGCAAGGCAACTTTCATCAGAGGTAGCGCCGAAGAAATCGACGGAAAAATTAATATTAGAAGCGATAGAGCTCCACGTAAAAGAACAGATTTTTCCTGACCAGAAACAGGACCCATTTATAACCCCTTCGGAGAAACACGATTTCCGCTTGAAGCGCCCACATTTCCACGTGATACTCTACACATAGCATCGGAGTTAGTTTAGTTGCATGGCCAGCTCGAACCCAACTGCGGACTAACTGACGACGGCTGCTTCGTCATTTTCCGGTAGATTTGACCATTTCACATTTATTTTGAGGTTACTTGACTGAAAATTTTAATGTGACTTCCGTTCCCTGACCTACTTTCCGAACTTCCCTCTCTTCCGCGCAAATTTTATCGGGTGTGAACGAAATAGGATTATGTCTCCAAACTTCTGTGAGTACACGGAAAAAATTGTGACTGCAATATTTCAACGTAGATTTTACAGCACATAAATACTACTTCAACACCCCCCCCCCCCCCCTAGATTTTACAACAAAAAAATGCTACTTTAACCATTCTCGTTGTAAAAGTAGCTTACAATAGTGGTTAAAATAGCATTTTTTTGTTGTAAAATCTACGTTGAAACATTGCGGTCACTTTTTTTAGCAATGGACCACTAGACAAGGTACGAATTTAAGCATTCTATTACATGTTTCTTGACCAGAATTTCACGTAGAACACGATTCGCGCAACGAAAATTACCGAAATCAACTCCTAACGAAGATATTAACGTTTATATTTCACATTGGTTACGAGGAGTTTGAACTGCCCGCTCACAAGAAACTCAAAGCTCTACGTGAGTCAAATCGTGCACTAGAACGGTTCCAGCAAACTTCTCAATCAAGCGATGTTCATTTCCCACCACGTGCTGTTCAAACTGTAAACAACTTGCAATAGCTGAGCTAAAACGTCAAGATTAGGGTTGCCAGATTTTTATATCGCAGAGACTGTCATGATAAAGTTTAGCGCGCGATGTGAGTCACGTAGAGCATTGAGTTTTCATGAGCGGGTGGTTTGAATTCACGCATCAAGAATCAGTATTTATCTTCGTAGGGAGTTAATTGCGGTAATTTTTGTCGTGCGCATCGTGTTCTACGCGAAATTTTAGTTACGAAACATGTATCAGAATACTGAAATTCGTACCTTGTCTAGTGGTCCATTGAATTGTCAAATGAGCAATTTAATTTTTTAAATAACCAGTAGTGGTCCCTACATGCAGCCTTTTGTAGGCGGAGCCAATAAGCACAACACTTATCATGCTGAGGGCGGACGAATTGCGATACAAATTGAAAAATCGCGACTGCGCAATAGAACCCGCAGCAACGTTACCTACGGTAAGTTAGACTCGAAGAAAACCGGCAATACCCTCATAAATTTCTCCGCTCAATGACTCTTCGAGTTTTTTTGCTTTATTCCACAAACCAGTAGCCTTGATAGCGTTTTATCATGCGGGCACTATACTCCCCGGACGATCAATGAGGTGAACGAACACTTTCTCAACGAGTTTTGATAAAAATTCTGTCGTGGTTTTTCAACTACAATATCGAATGTTGCAAATAATCAGGTCTACGCTAGGGTCTAAAAGAGACTCGGCAAAAATGCAACCTGACCAGCCTCGAATATGAGTTTGAGATTGTGCGCCTCCCCTCTCCGTTGGATAGGTCTCAATAATTTATTTCGAGCCAATCCTATCAATTACTAGGATTAACAGAGGTAGGCATGAAAACCATTGACGTATAATACAATCGAGACCGCGCATTCGGAAATTTCGGCGAGACGATAGGCAACCCGGATTGCAATATGTGCCGAGACAATGGAAATGCCAGTCTTGCCTGTGCCGTTGCCTGGCATGCTTCGTATAACCGGCTGTATCCATGGCCGGATTTACCTACTTGCCGCCCATGGGCCGCCTGTATTTTGCCGCCCTCTTTTCATTCATTTTGAAACACTAGTAAAAACCATTAGGTGAACGTGCCGGAGGGAGAAGGGTGCATATTGCATAAGACGCGTTCACTCGTGTTGGACACATTTTTTGCGTAAGCCCTGCGTTGACACAACTGCAAAAGTTCACGGAACTTCGCGCAAAAGTTCAGTTCCGTAAACCTATCTCTGTGGGGACAAGGCCTTTCATTTGTAAGAAATGAACTAAAAAATTAGGAAAGAACAAACATGAATGTGGTTTAATAATTTTAACTTCCGCCGCCGTGCCGCGCTGACTACGCTGTGCATGGCGCAATGCGTGAAGTATTCATGAAGTCTTGTAGGCACTGTGCGTTTCACGCCGCGCCGACCGCTGTTGACCGTGCTGTGTTTGACGCAATGCGTGAAGTATTCATGCAGTCTCGTAGGCGCTAATATGTGTTACATGCCGACCGCTGCGTCGAGGGCTTGTCCTTTTCATCTCAAGTCCTCGTCATCATTTCTCTTTGCGCCGCACCAGCTCCAGGCCAAATTACGTGTTTGATTTCTCTCTTAACTCAACTAATTAAAGGTGCGCAGTCTTTTGTACCACCGAAGTACGACAAAATTAGAAATTAATGAACTCTCAGGAAATGAGAAATTTTGTCACCTTTTCTTGTATGTAATTTTTTTCTGAATCCGATTTTTTTTGTACCTGCATTTAAAAAAATTGCAAAATTTGCCGCCCCCTAATTTTGCCGCCATGGGCCGCGACCCATGTGGCCACCCCCTTAATCCGGCCCTGGCTGTATCAACTAAGCTGAAGGCGCGTCTTTACCCTGATTTATCCCCCTAGCTGTCTTACCTCCCCCGCCTAAAGTCGGGTCTAGTGCGCGGTCTAGATTGTATTATACTTCAATGATTAAAACGCATTTTGGGGTTTAATTCAGCTATAGATTGTAGAGAGCGCAAAAGTTGTTTGAAGGAGATAAGATTTGCATACGAAAAATAGGGGAGAAAAACTTTAACCAATTTCCAAAAATGCCCTCAATGTTGATTTGACCCCCAAAAAGGCCAACTTTAACAAGGGGGGGGGGGTGTTAACCCCTAATTTTCTTTATTCCGCCCCTAAAAAAATCGCTGACCACGGTCGGTCGGTACCAAGACCAATCTACACAGGTCAATCATTCCCAACGACGAGTTTAGGAACTCTACAGCGCAATGACGTATAATTGGCTGTCTGCTATGTATTTCTTATGGGAGCAGCCAGTGTGACGTCAGATTGGCTGCGGCCTAGTTACGGCCGGGCGGGGGAGTGGATTTCAAAAAGATGCACAAGGACTGACCTGTGTACATTGGTCGAAACATACTAAGTTCGTCGTGCCAAGTCAAGTTTGAAAATAGTTTAAGTCCATTCCAGATCGTTTCCCTAGGAGCTCATTCCGTAAACTTAGGCTTATTTTGTAGCGTAAACGGGCTAGATACTTTCTGAACATTTCACTACTCAAATTCTACAAGATTAAAAATTTGAGCTAAGACTATAGGGTAACAACAGGCCACGTTTTCAAAATGGGCAAATCTTTGTAATAACAACTGAAAATTGATAGTTTCAGTCTCTAAATTTCTGCAAGAGGCAGAGATCATCTTTCTATGAAAAAACGTTGATGAGATGTATGTTTTGTCATTTTAAAGTTTTAATTGCTACAGAGAACTGGCTAAAATCCGAAAAACGTAACTAAAATGATATAGTCTTTTCGGAGTTTTTTAAATCAGAGGTAAAAATAAATCAGTACTTAAGGTCAACATTCCGCTTGTTTATTAGCTTTGAATATATCAAACAAATCATGATTTTCCCAATTATATTCTTCAGATGTTCTTAGGCATTCCACACCAATAAAAATCAATGTGACTTAAAAAAATATGTCCATTATTTTTACGAGAAAAAAAAAATGAAACTTAAAAAAGGCAACAGTTAAAAATGCAAGATATTCATAAAATCACTGACCGTCCGTAATCATACATACTAAAATATCCATAAACTCCTGCGCATGATAGCTTAAAAAGTTAAAATTATGTTCTGACCATTTTCCTCCTGAGGTTTTTTGGTGAAATTTACAACTGGTTTAAAATATGGAATATTTACACTTTACAAAAATCTTAAGTTACTTTTTTATGTTTTCTTGCATACTCTGACTTAGAGCTAAGAATGCTAGATGACCTTTTGGACATTTATTAGCGTAATGTCCTTTCGTCCCGCACTGAAAGAGAAAGATAAAAAAAGAGAAAAAAATTGGTTTTAGAATTCATAATCAAACATTTGAGAGCATGCTAGAGCTGGTTTCTGATTTTAATTTCAAAACAGTAAACATACAAAGAGAATCTATCATTTGACCCGAAGTTTTTTTAGCTGACCCACAGATCGTCAGAGGATTGAAACCTTTACATTCAAGTATCAGCATAACAACAGACAGACAGATGACAGACAAAGGATGAGAGAGGGAGAAAAAATTAATCACTGTAAAAAAGATACTGAATAGCTCTTTTTAGTAGCCATGTTAAGCCTGAGCAATACTGCTAAAATTGTGTACTGATGTGTACTTTCTAGTGAACAAATCCCAAGTCATGACAGTGCAGTAGAACCCCAGTTATCAGCGTTAATTGGGACCGGAGCTGCTGCGGATGGATGGAACTTACAAACAGCGGATCGTAAAAGCACCATAAGAGTCGTTTTTTTCAAACAACACAGGACCTGACTTTCAACTGCCTGGCTAATTGGAAAAACCAGCGTCTAACGGAAAGAGATCGAAAATGACTTTTGATCGTTCGGACTGTCATTTTTTGCTAGGTCACCTCTTTCACCATTGTTTCGTCCAAGAAAACCAAATGGCAGTGCTCTACATAACCGCCAATGATTCGACTGGGGATGACTGGGGTTCTACTGGGATTTTTACCATTATTATACTCTAAATTTTAGATGATTAAATTAAACCATCACCCGCAAAAATTTTTGCTATCTCAAAAGCAAAGTAAAAGCTATATTTGGGTGCATGAAAGAGCTATGTACTCAATCATTGGTGCAAAGGAATAAATTGCTGCTTTCTCCAAAATTTTAACCTCAAGAAAAGGAGAAAGGAGAGGAAAAATTATTCCATTTTTGAAGGGAATTTGCTAAACAAACACCAGAATTTTAGATCTTCTTTGACACATTTTTGACTTCAGGACTACACTCTGAGTTTTATTTGAGTGCCTGATTGAAACCCATGAACTTTAAGTTATCAAGGTCGAGTTTGACAGAAACAAAGTTGCATCAAGCTGGGACTGAGAAAAATAGATTAGAAGCTTTATTCCTCCGACTTACTGTCGTCAGTGAAGTTTGACTATTATTTTCACACTGTAAATATCTTTTCTCAACTTTAAATTTCTGATGAAGAAAAATTTACAAAAAGTTGAGTTTTTTCCAAACTGAATATTGGTGTGTTTCTGGCAAACTTGGTCCATTGTTAGAGGGGCTCTCAAGAAGGCCCAGTCCTAACACTTCTTGAAGATTTAGACGACTGACACCCCGACAAAGCACAACTTCATATGATATAATATGTAGGAATTTCATGTCACTTACACCACTGATAAACCTCAAATGACATTTTCAACTATGATGGGGCATTTTGGAATAAAAGATCCGTGATTCCACTAAAATTAGATGGATGCCCTAAGCCTAAGTGTCTGTCAAATTGTGAATAGAGGTGAAGCACAACGAGAGGAGATAGAACTGGGCGTTTGAGGGTTTCAATGAGCAACCTTGAAATTTTGGCAGACTTCAGAATTTTAAATTTTTCTTACATTTTCAATTCTGGCTTAAGGTCAAATTGGTGGCTAACTTTCTTGAAGATTTACGTACTGTAATTTAAAAACTGTGTTTTCCTCTTCTTTTCTGCAAAAACTTAATTGTAAGAAATCAAAGAGTGCTAACCATTTTTCACTTGTGAAAAATTTTAACTAATAAAAATCTATGGATTGACAAAGTTAGCTCATTGATTCAAGATTTTGCCATAAAAACTAGATGAGACAAACGTGTTTTTTAAAGGGGACGCAACCCTAAAATCGAAAATGAGATAGTATTAAATATTGAAGCAGGAAGGCATAAGAGGCAAAATGGCTCTGTCCCGAATGAAAAATTCCCAAATCCGCAGAGATATGAAAGGTTCTAAGTCTGACTGGTGACATCATGTGCTCATGGTGCGATTGTGGTTTACACGCACACAACTTTAAGTCTGGCGCATTTGCTGTCTAGCGCCGCGAAGTCACCTTAATAGTCACACCTAAGCAAAGAAAAAAGAGTCAGCAAGGAACAAGCGAGATCAGGGCGAACTAATAACTTGTCTCAAACACGGGTGTGCCACTTGACACCAAAGGTAGACAGACTGCAAAATGCAAGACGGAGCTCATGATGTCACGCGCTCAGCTGTTTTTTTGCGATAGCAGCTCAACGAATGCAGATATTCGCAAACGGATTTCGACATCGTCCATTGCACTTTCTTCTTTGTTGATTTAGCCAAACTTGTTTTAAAGGTTGCCGTCCCCTTTAAGAAAAATTAATTTTTACGTTCCGAGATTATATTAAAAAAAAAGCAAGATAAAGGGAAGACCTTACCTTATAACAAGTGACTTCCTCTAGAGGTTTCATGTTGGCTCTCCTATCTTCATTGTGAGTCTAGGTAACAAAGGAGAGAAAAATAAAAATTTAATAAATAGCTAGGATATGTTTCTTGATCAAAATTATGGTTCAATGATGATATTTAATTGAGATAAATATAAAGTTGAAAAGTAATATAAATGATAGTAAGTTTTTTGATTCTCAGTGTAGTACAAATACCAAATTTTGGTTTTTTTGTGACTCTGGTATTAGATAGAAAATTTACTATTTGAAGGGTTTTGTCATTTTTCATGAAGATTTTTAGGACTTTTCACTGTAGCTCAGAGCAGCAGTTCTGAATGCTTGAGAACACAAGTCTATCTTCCATTGAAGATTTGATTTGAACAATGGTAGCAGGACCTATTTGAGCTACGAGGTCTGTTCAATAAGTTTCAGGACTTTTGCCATAAAAACAGTAATAATGGTTCAATTTTACTTTTCTTGGTGTCAATTAAAAGTAGAGAGCAAGACAAAAACAGTGCTTTTTACAGAATTCAGAAATCATTATTGGTTCTCAAGTTACAGCAGCCTAAAGTGACAGATTCCAAGCCGTGCTGCGATTTTTAGGATTCAGAAATCAGTTATTATTTTTCGTTGCCAAAATGTTGTAATTTCTTGCTCGGGCGATCATATAAAAAAAAAAGATATAGACAAATAAATTTTGAAGGATAACCTGATATTTATATCCCTTTACAGCCTATCCCTTTCAAAATACTGGCCTTGACTGACGATGCATTTCCGCCAACAATCCGCCAAATCACGGCAGGCTTTTTGAAAACTCTCCGAGTTGATGCGCCGCAACGTTTGGATCGTATTCATTTGAACGTCCTCCACAGATTCAAATCTTTGACCTTTTAAAGGTTGCTTCAAATGAAAACGATCCGAACGTTGCGGCGCATCAACTCGGAGAGTTTTCAAAAAGCCTTCCGTGATTTGGCGGATCGTTGGCGGAAATGCATTGTCAGCCAAGGCCGGTATTTTGAAGGGGATAAGCTGTAAAGGGACACAAATATCAGGTTATTCTTCAAAATTTATTTGTCCATATCTTTTCTTTTTTATATGATCGTCCGAGCAAAAAATTGCAACATTTTGGCGACGAAAAAAAATAACTGATTTCTGAATCCTAAAAATCGCAGCACGGCTTGGAATCTGTCACTTTATGCTGCTGTAACTTGAGAACCAATAATGATTTCTGAATTCTGTAAAAAGCACTGTTTTTGTCTTGCTCTCTACTTTTAATTGACACCAATAAAAGTAAAATTGAACCATTATTACCGTTTTTATGGCAAAAGTCCTGAAACTTATTGAACAGACCTCATAGGAGGCAACAGAGATGGACTTCTGATGTGATCAGTTGGTATTTCTAAAAGGGCATTGCGTCTGAATGAATGTAAGTGAAAAAGTAAGTAAGAAGTACATACTAAAGTATCACATTTTTACATTCCTTTATGCGGGAGACAATAAATTTTAGAGATTAATTTTTAAAAGGTCAATACAAACAGTCATTCATTTTTTGGGGGTTACTTACATTATTAGGGTCGTTTGGATCTGGACCCATTTTGTGACAATACATCGCTTTGTGGCCTGTATCTCCACAAAAATGACAGATAATGACTAGTTTCTTCTGATCCTTTGACGAGGCATCAGATGCAGGTAACTCAAACCGCGGACTGAAAATTTTAAAAAAATAAATACGTCAAGACATTGAAAGAGAATTCATACAATTAGGGGTGAGAAAAATAAAAATAGATACATAGATATATCAGACGATAAGAAAACTAATTCTACTGATAAGGCAGGCGTGCGGTAGCTAAAAAACGAGGTCAACTGGAATTGTAGGTACTCAGTTGTTCTTAAAAGTAAAATCATGTTTTTGGTTTGACTGAGTCCAAACTTGAAGTTTCCTGACACAACCAGGGTGAGTGTTATCCACTATTCAGAAAAAAATTGCTAAAGAGGGCATCATTTTGGCTTATTCAAAATAGCAGCTGGGCGCGATGCATCGGCCAGTGCGGCCTAAGAGGACACATCTTAGCACAAGACATGAACTTCTGAGGTACTTCTGATTAGCCACCATTAATAATTGCACAAACATATGTGTGTGTGCACACTGAAAGTAATGGGGAAAAATTTGAGACTGAAACTAACTTGATTTACACTCTTCTTTGGCGCTATTTCTGCTCCAAAAAATTTGAGACATTTTCAATATGTGAAATTTTATTCACATTTATGCGCAGAACAGCATGCGATGCAACTAAAACAGATACTTACTGCATATATTTACACTCAGGACCATCAGGACAGAATCCGGCTAGATAGTTGTTACATAGAACTCGTCTGACATGCCGATGCCTACAGACGGGACCATGCCTGCAAAAACCTCTATCATACCAAGGACAGTCCTTAATTTTACTTTCAGGATCTATGTGCAGGAATGGGCATTCCTTGTTGTGGCATGCATCTGGAAAAAATAACAGAAAATTCAGCGTGTGTTGAGAATTGGTGAATCTTGAACCTATTTTCCATGAGTAATAAAGGCAGCGATTAAATAGCAAAAAATGATTCCTCAAAAATATTAGATAGAGGTCATCCCAAATAAGATTACAGACTCATAGAGCAAACAGAGGATCCATCATCAATGCATTTACTGATAATGGCATATTTGATACTCAAATGAGGACAGCATGTCTTCTGTCCTACTCTAGAAGTGCGCACTTACACTTGTTTGGCATAGATTCTGTTTACTATTTGCTTACTGCTGCACATCCTTCAACAGCTTTTTCATCTAGTGGAATCGGAAAATTACTCAGAATCAGCCTATGTGATAGAGAAGGATCAGATGACTCCAGGGTGACTACAGAATCCCGAGAAACAATCCTTTGACTTGTTTTCCAGGTTTTTCTTGACCAAAATTATCAAAATTCCCTGAATTTTCACGTCAATAATTTACAACTTCAGAACTGAAAATGAAACATTTTTTGCGACAATGTCAATGCTTATGATAGAAATATGTGAACCATTTTTCTTCAGGAGGTAATTAACGGAAAACAGGTACAATAAAATTGGTCACCAAAGCTGGAAAAAATTACCCCCACCCCCCTCCCGTTAAATGTAAGTACATTTTATTGAGTTTGTTTTTTGTTTTTCAGTCCGGCTATTTTTATGTAGTTCCGGTGATTAACTACCATTTCAATTTCTTATTGAAACTCATTCTTCTGATCATAATCTGAGTTACCTTACAGCATTATTGAGCCCCAAACTAGATGAAGACTCCGTTGGATCGTGTGGATAGCACTGATGTTTGGTCAGATTCTGAGTTTCAACAATTTTAAAATTTCAAGTCTTTCTTATGAAATTCTTTTCGTAACTTTTTCCTAATTTCTCTGACTTGATGAAATTCCCTCACAATTTCTGATTTTCAAGACCTGTACCTTCCTTCAGCCTCTGAAAAGTAAGACTGATCCGTTCATAAGGTAGGGATATACTTACACTTTGAACAAAGATGTGTAAGCTTTTACTATGACTGAGAGTGATTTTTTTTTGCTTGAAAGAACTGAGAAGGTAAACGTATTTTGCTTGACATTGCAACTGCACAAATAATTTTTCAAGAAAAATCAATTTTAAAACAACTTGCTTTAAGTAACATTAAACTTGAATGAAATTTTGAAAAAGGGGTCGCTTCAGCTTTTTTCCGCTCATTACTTGAAAATAGAGTAGACGTTATTATATTTGAGAAATGAGAAAATGCCTTGTAAAATAAGAACGCCTACAGTAAATATAAAAAGTTCATTAGTGTAAGGTGATTAGTAATAGATTCCATGAAATATTCCATATTCCTGGCGAAAAATCATCATACTTTTCTTTAGAAAATTCAGTTTGAAACAACGCAGTAAATACTTACTAAACCGGGAATAGAAGTAACACTCTGGCATTTTTGTCATGTCATATTCATGCAAAAATTCACACTGGTCTCCTTTTTTGCACAAACCACGCAACCAATGTTTGCAGACAACAGTTCTGTCATCACGGACATGTCGTAGTGGACACGCAGAACCTTTGATACAAGTACCCTTGGGGAAAAATTTGCATACAGCTGCAATGGATTCTGAAAAATATAAAAATGAGTTTATCATGAGACTTACAATATTCACATTCTTGACATCATAGTTTTCAAACACATGCACATCGCCTGACTCAAAGCAGCTCATAGGTGCCTCTTATAAATTCCATTAAATGTATCTACATGAGATGTAACCCTAAACAGCTCGAACACACAATTGTTGTTGATAAGTCAAACAAAGATTTTGTAAATTTCTTTGATGCAATCATAATTTTTTGGAACTCAACAGATAGATAAGTAGACGGTGAAATTCTTGCAAACTTAAGAGCCAAAAACAAATTCTGAAAAAAAGAGGAGTTGGAACCTCCACGGAGCTCTTCTCTGATTGGTTGGATTCCAATGAGTGTTTTCGATCCAATGAATCTCTCCCGACTGGGGCAATCATGCTCGACCAATCAATAAAAAAGATTCACTTATCGCCGAAGGACCAAAATGCATTTTTCTATGACTAATGGCTTGTAACAAATTTTTTTCTGAATCCTCATTTTCTGCTGAGTAATTCAGTAGCCTAGACTAAAAAGGTTATAACTAAATTTCTTCCATTTTGAGATGACACAAGAAAACTGCCAAGCAGCCTCATTCCTTCCAATGAAGTTTGTAATTATTTAACTTTTGCTTATTGAGTATGGCATTACATAGTGCTCCGCAATTTTCACACATACATTTAGAGCCTCAGCATTTAGAGAAAGTGAATGACTTGAGCTATCCGAAAATTTCGGTTGCAACTCTTTTGCTCTGAACTGCTGAATTGTGATGTGAAAAACGACAAACCATCATCGGATGATAAACAGAATTTGAGTAAGAATTCAGGCACAGTGACTATTATGCTTTAAAAAATTATTTTCCGTTGACAAGATGAGACCTAAGTAAGTATATTGATGCCACTTTTATGAATGTAGATACAGACCTCTAAATCAGCTTTTGATTATAATCTGAATAATTAATTTTGTGTTCAAACATTTGACTATTAGTTAATAAGGTGATTCGATGGACACCATGTTTTGTATCAGAGTAGCGTGCAATATATTAAATCCATTCATTCTATAATTTCAGCTACTTGTCATTTATTTCGAATTTTAATATTGTACTTCTGTTGTCATCAGTCTGAAGAATTTATGTACCAAATTTGACGAAGAAATTCAACAAGGCAGGGTTTTTTTTAGGGAAAAAATATCGCATTCAAGTGCAATTTTGATATCAGTAGGTATCGAATGCAATATTTTTCCTCCAAAAAAACTCTGCCTTCATTTCGTTGAATTTCTTTGTCAAATTTGGTACATTAATTCTTTAGACTCATGAAAACAGAAGTGCGATCTCAAAATTCCAAAGAAACGACAAGTACCTGAAATTACGAAACGAATCAATGCGATATATCGCACGCTGCTCTGACAAGAAAAATGGCGTTCGTTGAATCACCTTAAGATCCTATTGATACAATGAATGGTTTTAATGAAAATTACAGATAAGGCACTGCTTTTTTACTACATGAGCAACAGGCCTCAGCATAGGAGCAGTGCTTTCAGTGATTAGGTACTAGAAGTTGAGAAGTTAGACGGTTCTATAATTTACTAGTCACTGACAGCATCTACCAGTCCATATTTAACTAACCATTTACACCTTTTAAAATAGAAACGTTAAAACTAATGGTCCAGGCACTTGACTGCTGCCGCAGCTCTGCTGGGACGAGACTGCAGTTTCATGACTGATGTGCTTGTAAAACCAGCAAAATTGGCTCTAATCCCTTGGAATACTATGGAAAATATAATTCTTATGCTTCCACTCGTAGTCGGTAGCAGTTGCATGCTCTTAACGAAAAATTAAGTAGCGTAAAAATCGCTGGCCGGCTACAGCACAAGTTGTCGTATAGGTTAGGTTGTTTAAAAGATGCTTTTACTCACTGTCCATCCCCGGAAAAGGCAAAGGTAACGCTCCATGTTGTTCTTCTAAGGCCACTTCAATGTCAAAGACAATGTTCTCCACATTTGCTACGATAACTTCCATCCTCAAACGTAATTAAATTCCTAACATTAGAAAAATCTCGTATCAAAACATTTGAATTTGTTTGTTTGGAAAATAAGATTGACGCCACGCCCTGTAGAGAGCGCTACGATAGACAACCTTCTCCTTGGCGCGAAATCAAATTTTTTAATAGATACTTATTTATTTAATGTCTCAATAATCTCTCAAAAGTTGTGTAAATTGCGAGTGCAGTTGATTGTGATAAATTAGAAGTTTGAAGCTATCATACTTCTTAAATCATAACGCTAAATAATAGGTAAGAATAATCAATCAAATACACCCTCAGTTTCTTCCTCAACCAGCAGGGCCGGATGGGTGGGAGGGGATGGAATGGAACCTTCTCAACTCGATATACAAATGAGCAATGAGCCAATTTTGCAGCAAGTTTTTTCAGAAGACTGATAATTTTAATTTTTTAAAAAAAATTCAAGATAGGGGCGGACTAGAGTTTTTTTATTGGTCTGCTTATTGTCATGTCCTCTTGTTCTAAGGTCCTTGCGTAAATCAGGCCGTTTTGACAACTATAACTGAAATCTTTTGAGTTGCTGACAGCTTTGTAATCAGTTCAACTCAACAGTACCTAACAAACCCTCTTTAGAGACTGGGGAAGTCCAAGGATCCTCCTTGGTGAGATATCTTTTGGTGTACCCCAGACTCTGCTCGATGAGATGCTCCATAAAAAGTTCATAGTTTTGCCCATGAGGAGAAGATCCATCTTTTATACCGATAGTAAATACTTCATAGAATTTCTTATAGCACATATATTTTGCGATTCACTGCTTTTAGTAATGCTTGAAGTTGTTACCGAGTTCTCTACCGGATTCCCTGTCTGATGAGGTAGATAAATCGTCAATTATTCGTCCAATTGAGACAATTGATCAACGTTCTTGACCGACCAAATAATGTCCAGACAACTATCTTCATTTTTGCACTGAATTTCCTGGATATCATGTAAAGATGGCAATCTTCGGTTGTACTTAAAAAAGGCAGCTGATTTATTCATGAGCTCCTCTTAATTTTTTGTTGCTAATATTGTGTTAGTTTCAATTGGACCGCGTTAGACAGAAAGGAACCAAGCCACATCAGCTATTGCCAAATTTAATTGGGCGAATTAATTTTTTACATGAAAACGGTTGGGCGGATTTTGGTTCAAATTTCAGTGAATTTTCTCCATAATACGAAGCAAATTCCTTAAAATTTTCAAAGGAATCCGCACAAACGTTCTCTCGTAAAAAATTGACTTACCCAGTTTTTGGCAATAGCTGATGTGGCTTGGTTCCTTTCTGTTAAACGCGGTCCAATTAATTTAAGAAAGATATTTTTTGCCTTAAAAAATAGTAGGTAATGAAAAAAAAGAGAAAAAAGTAGAATTTTAGATTAAAAGAAAGATTTATTAGAAATACTTAGTAACTAAAAAAATAAACAAGGTAAAAACAATACAAATTCATAGACAATTCACTGATAATAGGTTGCTTCCTCTGTAAGAATAAAAAGGATGCCATAACAGTGCATTTTACATGAGAGAGAGGAACATTTTATTTAATGCTAAGAAAAGTTCTCACTTTTGAAAATAATTTGGAAAAAAAGATCCATCATTGAGGGGTAACATCTCATGTAATAGCACTAATCACTATGTATGATTGAAGCAGATGGTCTGCAGATATCTGAATAGACAGAGCTGAAATGGAAAATTTAGGAGAAGAAATTGATATTTCAATTGAGCTCTTCAAATTATCATGACTTTCTTGGTCTTGTGTCAAATCGCTTTTTACTAACAGAAAATATTACCTTGACAATTCTAACACTGAACCATCCTGTATTTTAAGCATGAAAAGAAAGTTAAACACTTAAACACCACTGTAAGTTCTTGAAGTGGAGATAAAAAAAGAGAGAAAAACTATGGACTTTGATTGTTCTATTAATGAGTTTTCATGGTGAGAAGGGTAACAAGAGTGTAACTGTAAACATGCTTGAGCTTTTAGAAAGCCTTGAGTCTACACTGAAAAAAGCAAACACAAATAATCAGGGCAATAAACTTTTTTGCGACAAATAGGTTTGGACTTGGTTGCCCGAGATGGTTTCAAAAAACGATTCAAATTTTTAGTACCTGTCAGTAATATTCTAGTGCCCTACTCAAATAAAGTAAAAATCAGGAGAACGAATATTGAAACGTTTTTGCAGAATAAAGTTTAAAAAAGAGTTCCTCAGCCCTACATTTGACTGAATTTTCTAAAAGTATTCAATGAAAACAAATGTTTGATGTAACCTCTGGTGTAGGCAGAACACGCACTAACCAGCCTGTTGTGCGGCTGATTTTTCTTGATTTTCAAATTCTTCAGCACATTCCAATCGGAAGAAATCTACAACAGTCATATTATGCTCTTGTAATAGTTCCTGAACTGTAACATCAGAGTTGATAAGGAATTGTTGGAAAATTAGATTTTTCTCACTATCCGCATCTTCTGCAGGCTTATCAGTTTCTGGGTTTCCGACTGCGGATGGATTCATCCCTGAAAATAAAATGAAGTATACTTCAGAATTAAAAAAAGGCTAAAGAGGATTTCATACTTTCAAACCTTGAGATTTCATATTTCTGGTGCTTAAAGGCTTCACAAAATGATTAAAAGTTAGTGATGAGCTACCAGACAGCGTTACAGAATTGAAATGAGTGAAATTTTGGTATTGCTGACCAAATAATTATTTGATCAAAGATATAATGAAATAGGAAATAAGAATTTATGACTTGCCGATAGAACTGTGGGTGAAATTTTCTTAAAAAAGTTCTCTCTTGAAAAAACGGAAATTCGGAGTAGAAATTATTGTGAACAATCTCAGTTAGTCTCCAAAATATTAATTATTAGTATCTGTACTTTTATTTTTACTGTGGATGTCTGTTTCTTACCACCGTTTCCCATGAAAATCCTAGTTATGTTGTTTCCAACTTATTGCGTTTAACTCTATCATTACCATGAGTGCGGCATCCTAGTCCAGCAAATTTTCATGCAGCATTTCGAATATTACATGATAACCTCCTCTCAGAAGTATTCACAATTGCAATTATCGGTCAAGGAGAATCTAAACTACAATTTAAGCTGATTCTCGACAGAGTGTGCTTTAATATTTTTGAATGGCAACCAATTTCTGATGTGGGGCAGGTTGTGCTTTGAATTTTAGCTTGGTTATGAGAGGTTAAAGAGATAAAACTTTCACAACTTCATCAAATATTGCCGAGGAAGTAGCACAACTTGTTCATTTATTTAGAAAGCAGAGGCATTATTTTGATAGAAAAAATACAAACCTATGATGTGCTGACACAGCTGTTTTCCAACTTTTTCTGTGATTTCAGTGTGTGGATTTGCCTTGTACACAAGCACAGCAGCAAATCTCCCTAGAAGTGGGAAGGAAGCCTTCTCCGATGGAGGATGTACATGGCCCGCCAATTTTAGGTCACCATCAACACTCAAACATAGTGCCCGAGAAAGGATTACATTTTCACCAACAGATCCAATGGCCAGAGCGGTGTGGTCTCCGAGGGATTTTCCATCAGAACATGGTGCGTTTTTCAGCTGTTCGTTCCCTAAAATAGTCTGAAAAGTTACAATATGATTAAATGCAGAAAAATAGAAAAATAAACATGTATATACATGAAATGTTGCTCTGATCACATGAAAAACTCATGAGTTGGGCTTAACATCCAAAAATGAAAAAGCAATCTTGAAAAATATTAGGCATCTGTCTACATAAAGGTGTATTCTAAATTTGAAGAAGTTTAGATGTAACAGATTAAGGATGTAAGTGATTCTTAAATTTTAAGGAATACACTTGAGTCCTCGAGTGTAACAAGACTCAAAGAGACAAAACAACTTTTAACTTTCTTGGTTCTGCTGCAATATTTTTATTGGATGCTATTATTAAATCTTTTGAAAAAATTGATCTTTGTTCAATATAATTTTGAAGATTGTCTCCTAGCTTTTTTGTCGCTTTTAGCGAGCTTTTTTATGTGTAGCATGCTAGGTCCTTTTGAATATCTTTGGGACAGCCAGTACTTTCCAAGAATAGGGACCCAAGTCTAGCGCGCTGAGACAAATTCAGCTTTTTTCCTTGAAATTATGTGAGCCAGATAGTCTGATTTCTATACCTCAAAATGTTGATGAGTATGTGGATGAAGGAGATCAAAGCCTTTTTCTTTTTAAAAAAACGAGAAAATGGTCATTTTAGGTTACATTGAATCGAGACAAGAGAAAACCGCTGATGTCCATTTTTCCAGTCTTCAGTTTTTTTGAGTTGATAATACTTTCAAAGAGTTGATACAAACATAAAAGTGATGAAAGGACTCATTTTGGGATTAATGTAACCTGGAGACGAGTATTAACGCCACTTCTGTGGTTGCATCCAACTCCGTAAAGTACTATCAACTCAAAAAAACTGAAGACTGGAAAAATGGACATTAGCTGTTTTCGCACGTCCCGATTCAATTAGTCTCAGGGTATACTTTTTGATGAAATGAAACGTAACTAAGCTTATTTTAGCACCTCAATCAGATATCATACGTGCAATATGCACAGACCCTGAACTATACTTACTTTGACAGAATATTGTGAAGTTGAAACCAATTTTTAGTGTATAACACTTGATAAAAGTAATTCATGAAAAAAAATTTCCCTGCTGAAGGTACACATACTAACCTTTGCAATGCTGTTTGAAAAGTTCTTCTGCTGCTTGGAAAGTTGCAAGCATGAGTTTGTGACTAGTTCCACAAAAGACTTAAATGTCCCATTTTTCGCTACAAAATCCGTTTCACAGTTGACTTCCACGACACTTGCATGATTGTTATCGACACTGACTCCAAGTAAACCTTGTGAAGCAGCTCTCCCTTGAAGTTTAGACGCTTTTGCCCAGCCAAGCGCTTGAGCCTGCTCTTGCAACCATTTCTCAGCCTGAATAAAATAACCAAGAAATTATGTGAAGAATAGAGAAAGCTTTGGAGGTGGGGTGTGGCCAACCAAAGTATTAGGTTAGTAATTCTTCTAAGTTGTACTTCAAGTTGCTCCTTCACAGCAGGAGCTAGGCTCAGGATGGAGATAGGAAATTTCTGTACTTACTTATGTTTTTTTCAGAATAAATACATCTAATCTAATCTTGTGCATTACGTTCATAGAAACTTGAGATTGAGTGTCATACTGTAGCTGAATGAATCAATGGACGAAACGCAAATTAAAGTGTCAACTTCTGCTAATCTGAAACCGGACATTTTAATGATAAATTGCAAAAAGATTTTTCTTAGAGGATGCTGCCTGTTTATTTTGCATCTAGGTATGTTAAAACAACAAATTTATTAAGACACTAACATCCCAATTTTAATTTACAGTTCACATTGTTGGACTAGAAAAACTGACAATTTTTTATGATGTTAATTTAAGAGCTTCTGTGTTGTGCAAAGAGCAAGGAAGAGAACAGATGGCTTTGACTTTGGTCAACAGTTTAGATGAAGTCTTAAAACGTGCAGAGCAAGAGATTTTATTCATAGTTTAGAGAATGACCCACAACTACTATTAGTATCGAACAGAGTAGTAAGGGAGGACTTCTTTGGTAAAAAGGCACATGAGGCTTGCGATACTGCTAAGATTGTGCAATTTTTCATAGAGTCTGCAGCAAAAAAAAATTCATTCACATTCGACTTACCTCCACACAATAGTGATGCAAAATTTGGAGCAGATTCAAGGAAAAATTAATGACAGATATTTCAGATGGGTTACTTGTAATTAAAGAACTACATCATACAATCTCAGCAGCATTGGTAACCTAATACGCTTGTTTACAAAAGAAGTCGTCATCTAACCAAAATTGGAGAAACGTGTGGATACCAAGACACTCAAGTATGCATGAATTATGTTTAAGACCATCTAGGGCTAGGTTATTGAACTGATTTTATTCTAAACCAAAGCCGAACATTTCTGCTTTTGTCTTTAGAAATTATATTCAAAATATGGACTCTAAAACAGGAATGAGAATCAATTTCAATTACCTGAGCTAAGTCGTTGTTGTTAGTTTCGAGAGCCTTCTTACAGTTAGCAAAAGTGTACCCAGTCTTTTTTCTCAGTTCGGCAAGCGCTGACTTGGATGCTGATAAATTACAGTTGGTTGAGTGAAATAAACGTGCAAGTTGGGTTCCAAGCATACCTGCAAAGATAAAACATTTGATAAAATCTGTAATAAAACAGAAGACTGGATAGTGCACCAGAAACTGCAGAATCGACGTAAGCACTCAAAGAATGTAGGATATCTTGGTAAAATCTTAACTTCTTCTACCAATGTATGGTGCATATTAGAGTGCAACATGGTCTACTTGATGAGTCTTCAAACCTGCTTACCATTCTGTTCTAAATAACAGAGAGTGAATTTCAGATTGATCAATGGCAATTTTTCAATTCCATAGATCAGTAAAAAAATACTTAGTAAATGATCAATTTTGCATATCGACGGTGTAGGTCGGCAATCGCATAACTCCGTTTGCTACATCGCAGACTTCCTGTCATACTTCATTTTTTAAACGGAAAACCACTCAACAGCAATTCTTTAAAACTTCTGTGATTTTTCTTATTTATGCAAAAAAATTCTGCAAAAACTTCAAGAAATGATGTCAATTTATTCTCCTCTAAAAAAATAATATAGAGGCAGAGATTTTCAGACACTGCAAACGAGATATGTGATTGTCGACTTACGCTGTCAATATGTTCTACATTTAAAATTTCTTATGTTAGGCTAAGACAAATAATAAATGGTAGTTGCTTTTTTATTTAAACCGCAGTTTTAGAGACTAGAGCCCTGCAGAGGTTACAGGCTTTGCCGTGCAATTTAAGTGTAATTGCAATGCAATCAATGCCATGAGATATCAAGAGAGTACGGAATGAGACCCCTTTGGGGTTTCCGTCTTAATATTATGAATTGAAACATTTCAGTAACCAATGAAAAAATTTTCCCTTACAACTCATGATGCTCTTTTCCACAGACCGACCTTAGAAAACGTGGTTTCAATTTCATAGACAAGGAATTCGGTAGCATGACAACAACAAAAATTCAGGTCAGTGTCAATTTAGAAATTTTTTATTTATGATGGCCGGGAGAGGTTGAATGTGAGGTTTTCAAATTGAGCAGCTATTGACAGGTATTGCTGCCTTTGTCACAAGGAATAAATTGTTATAAATAAGTCCAGTCGATGGGTTTATTGGATTTTCGCCGGGCAATATTTTGCAAATAGAATACAGAGGAGTCAAATTCAGAGGAGGAAATTTATGATAACCTGCATGACAACATCCATCAAAAGTTACAGACTTTCAAATGTGAGGAACGAGCAATGTTGAGAGTTGTGTATTTTTTAAAATTTTAACAAGGCTGAGACACATGCAAGAAGTTCTTACAGGTTGTATTTCAAGGGCTGATACTCGAAGCGAACCCATCAAATTATTTTGAACAGCATGGCTGAGATGCGGAAGTTGCATTGTGCACAACTTTACGTACCATTTGTTAACCTTCGGCTACACTACACATACAATAAAGTAGATTCGATGTCCCAGAATATAAGATTCGAAAACAACGCCATTTGCACAGTCCGTTAATAAGATGGGCGGAAGTAGGCATTGTTATTTCTTGTGGCAGTTTCTGTATCTTGGTTTCATTCACGATGCAGGCATGAGACTTGTTTTTTTCATTGAAATACAAAGTTTAAGAGTGAAATTATTGCAAGAAATATCAGAGACTGTTGCTGATGAAATGCCAAGTGATGGTGATAAGATGATGGTACTTACTTACTGATTATTGTGTCGCAATTGAAGTTAAGATCCAAGATGGCTCTTTCAGATAAAATATCTTGCGTTAGTTGCAGAGAGAAAACGTAACGAAGCTCTGAAATAGTCAAATCAGGGAGAAAAAGATTTGGGTGCTGATTTTCCGATTTATTCTCTGTGCAACCTAACCTCAATTATTCCCCGCAATGTTTACGTTCGTTGTTGAGAGACGCAAACTCTTTGATGCAATTCGTGAAGCGCGAAAATTCAAAAATGATGTCCAAAGGGGGAGGGCGGAGATCTGCGTGAGGAATGAAATCAGGATTTTTTAGATAGAAGTTAATTCAGTCATTTCGAAAAATTGTTCAAGTAATTTCTTTCACCTTGATGAATTTGACCAAGGGGGGCATTTTGACCGATTTTTGCCAGGGGGGGGGCATCCCTTGGTTTGGGCTCCTTGGATGTCAGGTGGGTTAGCCCCCGTTGGGTTGGGTACCTTGGATGCCAAGGGGGGCGGTCCCTGAGGGTTGGGCTTCATAGATGTTAGGGGGGTGGGAGATGCCCCAAGGGTTGGATTCCTTGGATGTCAGGTGGGGCAGCCCCAGGGGGGTTCGGCTCTATGGAATGTTCATAATTTTGGATTTTTCAATTGAGCCGTAATTTCGAAAAATTCACGAAGAATAATCTTTTGATTATTAAATAATAATGTTTTTTTTTGTCTTTCGTAAGTCTTATTTTAAAAAAGAGAGCGCAAACGCTCGGTTCAGATTGTGGATTTTAAGTCTTCTTGCTCTGGTCATCTTATTCTTATGTAAAACTGAAAGAGTCGCAAGATCTTAACTTTCTCAAAAGCGGTTGTGAATTCAATAAGTTTCGCATGGATAAAATGAGCTTTTGTCGATGAACTGTGAATAATCAGCACTGAAGAAATGGCACTTTGTCCTCCGGTCCATTTGAAAGGCCTAGAGCGAGGATGGATGGAGCATGTATGTCCTCCGGGTTTTTAAACGGGCACTATGTAGGTATGACGTATACATATAGATGTCTGTAGGTTTCTAACGGTATATTATGTCAACGTCTTGGAGGAAAAATAGGAAAGAAAGTATTATACCTTTACAATTTTTTGAGAGTCCAAGCAGAGACGATATATTCTAGAGACTCCGCACTGTCTTCTTGCCTACCTAAGGTGTAAAAGTTACTGAAGGAAGCCAATTCTCTGATTCACTTATTGATGACTCACGGGTATTGGATCAACTATAGTTTCAAAACAAGTTTTAAGTATGAATAAACTCTATTTTTAATCTTAATGATCAAGAGCAGGTTCAAAAAACTAATAATTGCAGAAATGCGTATCTCGTATTCAAATGTTATTTTCTGATCCTTCAATGCTTGATCTGGCCATATAAGATCAAACTAAATTTTATCTGACGAGGAATTGTAAGTGTGAAACTCTTTTTTCAGTCTTTAAATGATTCAAATCCGCCAACAACAGGTTTAACACACTAATGGAGAATTTGCAAGGGTCTGAAATTTGATGAATTTCCTGTTTAAGTGGAATCCTCTGAGTGAACTGAACACGAAGATACCCTTGATTCATAAATTGAGAAACTATTAGAGGAGATATAACAAAATAACCGATTCTGCTAAAATACATGTGTTTAAATGGGAAATGCCGCCAGATGACGTCACAAGGCGGCACATTTTCTCACTTTTAAATCAATTTTTCTCCAATTTCCCATGTCAGAAAAAAATTCTGAAAAATATTGCGAACTCAGCTCATTAGGCACTTTCAGATGAAGCAATAAAAAAATTGCGTGCAAATTCTCCATTGTAAAATGCGTATCTTGTGATGAAGTGTCATTTCTTAGTACCAAAAACGTGAATCTCGGCATTTCTGCCGTAGGTACTTTCTAACAGTCCGAGAAATTATTCAAAATGTTGATGGAGTCTGAAAAAACATCTTATTCGTGCTATCCTCAAGAATTATTACCCTCCTACTAACAATACAGAGAATTGTCGAGGGCGCGGTGGAACCAATATAAAACGCCTTCAACTGCGTGTGATACTGTGCAACACACCAAAGTTGATATAGTCGTATCCTAGGTTGAAACCTAACTCAGCAATTTTGACGCCGAGCGGTGTGAAATTCTCAGTTTTCGTGAATTTCTTCTTCGAGGAACGAAGTAAAAGCGGGAGATGTATAACCGTGCGTAGAAATTAATTACTTGTCATGCGATCAACGCGTGCAGAGCGAATATCACTCAAAGTCAACAGATCAAGACTTCACTTTCCGTATAGGGCGCGGCTGAACCAATATAAAACGCCTTCAACTGCGTGTGATACTGTGCAACACACCAAAGTTGATATAGTTGTATTCTTAGGTTGAAACCTAACTCAGCAATTTCGACGCCAAGCGGTGTGAAATTCTCAGTTTTCGTGAATATCTACTTCGAGGAACGAAGTAAAAGAGGGAGATGTATAACCGTGCGTAGAAATTAATTACTTGTCATGCAATTAACGCGTGCAGAGCGAATATCACTCAAAGTCAACACATCAAGACTTCACATTCCGTAGGGCGCGGTGGAACCAATGTAAAACGCCTTCAACTGCGTGTGATACTGTGCAACACACCAAAGTTGATATAGTTGTATTCGTAGGTTGAAACCTTTTTCAAGTAAATTCCTCTACCACATCAGGTATGTCAAGGCTGCTAACTGTTAACAACAAAGAAGAATGTAGACAGTTTTTTTTACACTCTCCTTTAAAATCGTGTTTTCAGATAAACGCACCTCTGCACTTCCACTATCGACTTGAGACGCTATGTTGATAATAACCCCTGTTGATTGCAACTAAACCTACCTAAAGACTGTCCATGTTGCGTGTCCAAAAAATGAAGGAGCTTCGGATTTTTTGCATTTTTTCTGGCATGTTCTGATCAGTAAGCAAAATGCACTGGTGAGGTGTTGGGCGTTTTCTCCCTGCTTAGCAAAGGACGGCTAAAATCACGGTGTATCTGAACTCAAAAGTTTATTTTTTATGTCGGAAAGATGAATTTCATGGCCGGTCTAGCAAAAATGGAAGACAGAAGTTGCAAAATCAAAAATCCGTTTTTGACACGAAATTGATCTATTCTGAACTCCCGAAGTAAATTTTTATAGGAATCTTTGGTGCTACATTTCTCAGAATGAGTCACTAAACGGGGTATAAGAACTAAACGACCTCAACCCACGTTTCCTCATAAAAATTTCACGATGAACATTTTGAACCCATGAAAACCTTTTAAAATTCGCTCACAAGTGAAAGCTTAGACAATGGTTTTTCAAATGCACAGATTTTATAATGATGTATGAGTATACAAAAAACTCTTCTTGTTTTACTCGAATTAAGGAAATTTTTAATATTTTCACCGTCTTCTACGCGCAATTTTGATGGAGGAACGTGTGTTGTGGTCCTTAATTTGTCCTGTCTAGTAATCCATTGGGTTTATCTTTAAAAAAATCGTCCCTTTTATAGTGATGGAAAAATAGCAATAACTCAATCTTGAAGTAGTTACGATTAGAATTAATTTCCATTACTACTTGCAACAATCAGTTATGTAAATGGGAACTTGGGACACATTTAAACCTTATTAGAATTTTGAGTCAAATAAAGCAACTCAAATTTCCAATTCTGAATGACCTAATAACTAGATCCGGACCTTTATAATTTTGAAAAAATCTCAAATCATTATTTATCCATTTCCATGTTCATTGAAGTATGACACCGTTATTCCTTTCATATCCCATCGTCATAGCGTCAGTTTCTTTTCGAACCCACAGTCGTCAAAAAGTCCTTTTTCAGACGAGCCGCGAAGTTCCTGTATTCTTAAATGCATTTTACAGTTCATCCAGAAGGACATTCTCACTTTTAACGACTAAGCACAGGTTGTTTTACCTCACATTTCATGCAGGGCTGATATTGTGATTATGATGAGAACAGATCGACGATTGAATCTTTACTAAAGTTTACTAAGTTACAAAATATAATACACAAACTACGTAGGTATATACAGTTGTATTATCAAAAATATCGGTACACTCAATTAAAATTCCTAAAATTATTCACACACAAAGTCTCGGTAAAATCGATTTAAATAAATGTACATTTTGAAAATGAGGAGCTGAAACAGACTATACAAGTTCAAAACCACGGCATAGACCTACAATTATTTACAGACTAGCTTCTGGTAAAATCGATTTAAATAAATACACATGTCTTCCATAGAAGGGTAGCTAAAATGGACTACAAATTCGGATCCTAAATCTGGCATCCTCAAATTGCAAATGAGATATTATATTCTAAAAATGCTAAATTTTTTGATTATAATTACTTTGATTTTTCCCAAGGCTCAGATTGAGAAAGAGCAGGAAGAAATACGGATGCACATTATTCACATTTACACTATTTTGCTAAGGGAAGTTTCCAGACAAAAACAATTTTTTGCGGGATAGGATTAGGATTACTCATCGGCGGGGCAAAGTTAGGAACAATTCCACCTTCGTACTCATTAGAAGTATTTGAAACCATTCTCCCCTTTAGTGATTCCTTTCTAGAGAGTTAAAGGTCTGGAGATATTTTAATATCAGCATGCAAGATATTTTTGAGCAGTGTGTCAAGTACAGTCAGTGCAGTAGAGCTAAGTAGTCGTGTACCTACTTGCTGGGACTATAATATCTTTTGCATGTATAGACTTTTCCTTTTTTTGTGTCCTTTTGTTGTCCGTTTTAGAGCTTTCAATGCAAATTTTCTGCAAAATTCTTATCGAGGCAACGAAAATCCTCGTTGTCTTCAAGGAATGGAAATGTATTATGGCTGAAAGAATTAAAATATATTTTAACTCATTCAAAAGTACCGAAGTCTAAGTTTTTGAAAATTTGTCACTTCATCCTTTAATTAAAAATTCCCTTCAATTCCGTTTGTTGTAACACCTATTCCACTCGTACTGAAAAGGAATTCAGAGCTAAAAGTCCAACACTGGGATTCGACACTCTTATTCCATGCCTTGTCCACGCGAGCCCGGTTCAAGTACTTTCAGGCGAAATTGTTCGAAGAACATGCAATTCACCTGTAACTTGTTCCTGGAACCCACAATTCGCGGAACTAATTCCTCCAAACTGGGCTCGTGTGAAAAAGGCCTCTAAGAAACAACCCGGTATGAACATCCGGACCTCAACTTTTCTCCCCTAAATTAAAAATCTTAAAAATTCAAGTATTTTTTCTTTTTCAAAATTTTCACAAAATTTTGTTAGCATTTTCAAGTAGTACTTCTGAAAATATTCATGAAATACACCGCTAACTCTTTTTTTAAAAAAAAACAACAACAATATTTTATCCAGGTAAATTTGGCAACATTAAAATACTCATACGGCGTTTTCTCTCAAAATTTTAATTCAATCAGAGTGAAGACTTCTCCGCATTGCACAGTTTTCTCCGAGTGGTTCACCGAGATAACGCTATCTAGAAACTGAAATTATCAACCCAGGTGATAAACTTGACAACGCCATACGACGCGAAACACGTGAGCGGCGTGGCGAAAAGGAGCTTCCGGAAACCGGACACGAAGCCCTGGAAGAGACCCATGAACATAGATAGCGCCACCAGGGTTCGCGTCTCCAACTTATCCGCCGGGATCTCGAAACCGAGCAGGGACAGGTACGCGCTGACCAGCCGGAAGAGGTGTCGCCGCATGACCCTCTGGAAGAGCTTCTGGATCTGGTCCACAGTCCGCTTCTGGCGGCGATGAGGCCTGCCGGGCACAGAGGACCGGCGATGAGGCCTGCCGGGCCCAGGGGACCGGCGACTTCGGCGGAGCCCACGCTGCTGGCGACGAAAAAGACCGGTCTGTAGGCCGGACAAGTTGGCGTCTTGGGCGAGGAACCAGTTGGATCCGTTGAAGTCCGGGCCTGGATTGGTGGGCGCGTTGACGAACTGGCCGAAGGTGGGCGCCGGCTGCCAGTCCGGGTCGAGCAGGTCGTACGTCACTTCGGGCGGGTAGGTCGTCTCAGGCATGCCGGTCATGCCGGTCATGTCGGTCATGTCGCTGCGGTCGGTGTTGGGCCCGGCGTCGGCGGTCCGACCGGAGAAGGCCGTCACCAAGGGGAAGAACGTGAAGAGGCACCAGAACATGCGGAGCTCCGGCTGGTAGATGAGGTAGATGCTCCGCATCCGTTTGAAGGTTCGCCGAATGTTGGTCATGTCCATGTAGCTGCTCAGGCGCATGAAGCGGCGCGAGCTGAAGGAGCCGCTGTCGGTCCCGTTGAACCAGTTCGTCGTGTTCGTCGCGACCGTTCGGCTCGAGTCGATCGTTGCGTTCCCTGCGTCTGTTCCGTTGCCGGGGAGGGGGATCGTCTCGAAGCCGGGCCGGATGTCCGTCAGACATTTGGGCGCGCAGTTCGTGCACACGCTGCAACAGACGAACAAACAAACAAATGAGGAAGAGAGAAATATCCAAGGATTCATTTTGAAAGGAGTTCTAGCCAACAACTCCACACTGAAAAAAGAAACTCCGGCCTTGGAAACCGTACTTACGGCTTATTATATAGACATACCGTCCGGGTTCCGGGCTCAGAGGCTGCAAATTCCGGGTGTAGCAACCGGAGCAATCGAGGCTACGACTCCAGTAGGTACCCGGAACTTTCGGTCTATGAAATATTAATTTACAGATATTACATGATTATTGTGAAGTTCCTGTTGAATTAAATTTGAAAATAATCCTGAAGCTTCTTCTAAAACTTGTTGATAACGTGCTTAAAAAAAAGAAAAAGAAAAAAGAAAAAAAAATTGATGAGCTAAATCGGACTGCATTCTACAACGAGGAACAATTATTTCTGGTTCAACCATTAAATTACCTATGTTCATTGGTAAACAAATAGCACGTATGTTGTGTGGAAAATGTGCCCGTAAAGAATAGTTCCTTTTTGCAGAATATAGTTCTATTGCTCTAAAGTTTTAGAGCAGCTTTTTGGTGGTGAAATCCTCGATCCTCGTATCTTGATTGCGTCCTAATTCGACTATCTGCTTCTATTAATTTTTATGAAGGAGAACAAATCGTTATCTAAAACGCATCGAACGTATCGTTCTATCGCTCGTATCGTTCATATTCTAACATGAGATAGTCGGAGCGCCTTCCATCTTTTGTATGCCACACAGATACTTTTCAAGCACGAACAGTTGCATCATAGACGGATGAAGGGGTCACCATGAAGGTTGCGTCGTGTCCGGCGGTTGTGCGATGAAAATCGGGGGAGTGTTTGAAGCTTTTTATTCTCTGAGAGCACGCCAGTGTTCGGAAATGAATAGCTGCCAGATTGTGAGCCTTTTGCGCACTGGGAAATATATTTTACGGGAAAAGTACTGATATTTCATTGCAAACGGGAAACCGTGCGGAAATGGGCTCCACGTGGACTTTAATCACATTTTTCTCAAAGGAAGAATTCAAAAGCACTCGAAAATCAAAACATTATACCTCTGTCGTGAAAAAATGATCGTGCCTTTGCCCGTGCAGTGTTACCAATGCCTCAAATTTCAATTTGTTTTTGCAAGTTATCATCTCTTTTAACGGATCCGGTCATGATTTTTATGAAAATTGTGACTAAGTCGCCACAGGGAGTCCGGCAGTTAATGAGAGACGTGCATGAAACCGATAAATTTGATACAGCTAAAACGGAGGTATAATTGGAAATCCTTTGGGTGATGGACGCACCGAATGATATCGTGATGGGATTTGCGGACCATCTGACTCCGATAAAGATCAAAGTGGAATTCAAAAGGACTCCTCCGGTGCAAATTTCAGCCTTTTGACGATCGCCATTAACGTTGTAGTCAAATGCTCTTTTAAAAAAAACAACTTGATTTTAACTCATTTTGTTTTAAAATTGAGAGTGAGCAGCACTGCACAAGTGCACAGTAAGAGGAAAGGAACCTATATGTTGATTTAATACACAAAAAGAAAACGACTAGATTTCGAAAATATGGTCGTTGCTGCCTTCTCCGGCACCACGGAGGGATAGGCATTCAATCCAGAGCGTCCTCTGAAAAATCTTTCATTTAAACACCATCTCCGGTACTTCTCTCCTGGCTAATGAAAAACTGTTGAATTTTCTAATCATTTGTTGAACCTCCTCGATAATTTAAATGTGTACCTTCCTTCCTTCACCCTAAGTAGTCTCCTCCCCTTCCTTCTCATTTGAGGAAGGTTCTCATTGAGCGAGGGTGTCATAAAATTACTCCAGCAACACCGTCCCATGGCCCCAATATTATCTAACACCGTTGCCATGACATTGTTTTGCAATATTATGAGCAACGATTCTGACTCGCTTAAATGTTTTTTGAAACAAAAGTGTCAGATACAATAAAAAATCATACTGTCAGGCAATTCTTTCAAGATGTCGAAAAATATTGATGCTGAATAAAAAAAAAAATGCGTACCTTTCTTTATTCTATAATCCCCAATTATTCTTCACTTATTAAAAGGAAAATTCAAAATCGTATCGCCTTGATTTCTTATTAATTTTTTTACAAGTGAAGAATCCTCACAGAAAATGGTCAAAATTTGAAACAAAAATGTCAAGTATCAGCCAACAAGCACATATCAAGGTCATTCTATGACAACTGTGACAATTCTGAAAATATTGATGGCGAAAGTGAGAAATGCATATTTATCTCCATTTTTATGATCTCCAGTCATTTCCTTAATTTCTACCACCAGAACAATAACCAAAGTATCTCCTTGATTTTTCGTGAATTTTTTTAAAAAAGTAAAGAATCTTCATAAAAAATTCGAGTGAAACTGTTCGTTGGTCAGTATATTTTCTCAGAAAAGTGAGGCATTCGTAATGTTGCAAATCAAAGGTACACATTTTTCGACTTAATACCTTTTTTAGGGTACCAGCAATGGCTTAAAAAAATGATTTCGCTCAGTACAACGAATTTTGTGGAATAAGAAAAAAAGGGCGTTTATATTTAGTATTTTGGCACCGCAACAGTTCTCCATCCTGCAATGAGTGTAAGGATATTCTCGTTGAATCTGGCAAGTATGCAAGTACCGCTATGATATTCGACAAGGTATCAAGTCGAGATTAGATTTCATTTGCGAGAGGAAAGTAAAATCATTAACCCGAGTCACCCTTCGGGCTTTGAGCAATTCAAACGCTAAATCGTTTACATTGCGCAAACATTGTTACCGGAGAACATTGAGGAGCGAATTGCGCAAATGGAAAATTGAATAAAAACCCGAGCCAATGAGGCTCGAGGAAAACATAGGTAGCCGCTTATTTGTGTTGAATTTAGGAAAGAATACGTATCGTATTATTATTTTTTTTTTTTTCATTTGGAATTTTCGTTTGCAAGTTTGTGCGGGGTTGACGTGATGGAAGGGTACAAGATTTTATTTTTGCAAAGAGTTGAACTCAAGAGCAGGTTGACAAAATTTCATGAAAAATAAAATCTTGAAATTACACGTGGAATATTTCATAAAATTTCAGAAATTTATGAAAGATATTGAAATATACCGGTTCCTTTTTATATTTCGCAAAATGTACAAATTGTGACTTTCTTCGATTTTTGTATGTTCGAGTGTGGGTTGCATCCTCTAGCTCCTGAAAAATATGAAATATTTTACAGCCTCGTAAAATTTCATGAAATGTTTTACCTACTGAAAATTCCAATCCTTCATTTCTTCCTTACATTTCATGCCACCCTGCTCAAGAGTTGCTGGCTGGTTGCAGCTACAGTAGCAATTACGGCATACAAACAAATTTTTTCACCAACAAAATAATACGTGAAAAGACGTTCTGTGATCCGTTTAGTTTAAACGAGCTGATAATCATGTAACTATTTGGAGGTGTAAGAAGATTGTTGGCCTATTTGACAAAACAACAAACAACGCTCCATTCAGCACGATTCCATTTTTAGAGATTTTGAGCAGGTAGAAGAGTTTGTAGAGCCGATTCGAAATAATCCGGTTTTCCCCTCTTTTTTGTAGCTCAATTTTTATACGTAACAAAAGGACTTATATTGTAATCTTAATTCAGTATTATGATTTGTTGATATGATTCAATGATTTAATTAAGTAATTCATTAATAAAAGTACCAATATTTAGGCTTTTAGGATTAATTCTAAAACCCTCGAGCGTGGTCCCGCTAACATCCCTCTCCTTTCTTCCCTTAACAGAGGTAGTGGAGAGAAGGTGATAGAGATGTATGAATTTCGCAAGCAATTAGCAATTGTTTTAAGTTAGCAGGTGGCTTTCGTATTGTTTCAACAAATCGCAATGTTTCGCAACGGCATGGAAAAGGTTTGGTTGGAAATGACCTTAAAATCTTGATCTCGAATCGGAGTGCCTTCATTTTTCTCTGATACATTACGTTTTATCACGGAGTTGGTTTATTTGCCTATCCTACAGCTCCTAAGGCCACTGTTTTCACTACACGCTCACGCAAGACAAAACGTCGCTCCATGACGTAAGGGCCTATCTCGATTTCTACGTGACCCCTGTGCTCCGTATATAGCCAAGCTTTCTGGGGCTCAAAAGAAAATTGAGATACGTCCTTACGTCAGAGGAGCGACAAAAAGTCCGGGGAGTCCAGAGAGTGTTACCTTTTATCACACACTGGAAAAAACCACATTGGATCTGGAGTCCAGACTCTTGAAAACATTGACAAGAAAAAATTCTCTTGATTCAATCAGATTTTCGCTTAAATCATAAGGAAATCCGCTCAAATTAAGAGGCTTGGTTCTTGATTTAAGCTAAAATCCGATTGAATCAAGAGTATTTTTCTTGTCGATGTTTTCAAGAGTCTGGACTCTAGATCCAATGTGTTTTTTTTCCAGTGTACCTATAAGCCCTCTACGTTCAGTTTAAAGAAATTCAGAAACAGGCAGGGGCACAAAGGTTAAAATTTTAATATATAACGATCGAATTTTTTTTTTTTAAAAAAAAAAAAAAAAAAGGTAAACGTTTTATTACAGGGGTTACAAGTTTTTGATGTTGCTCTTTTCCTAAACCAAATCGTTAAAGAGTTATTTGATTTTACCCTTTTCCTAAACCAAACCGTTCGTTCAAGATACGCATATTTTCAAAGGTCATCCAAATATATGTACTGAAATCCCTTATGACACTTCACTCCTGAAATTGCATTTTCTCATGTCAATTTTTGCGAGAATCGACCAAAAAAAAACCGAAATTTACAAGAAGATCTGACAACCCGAGCTGGGAGAAATGGCAACTTGGTGCATCCGCATAATGCTTCTCGTAGCTCGCTTGCAGTTTCATCGACAACGTTGCGACCTGTGGCCAAATTATCGATATTGCATCTCATCGCGCGAGGGTAGAACTTGATCGCGGAGACAACAACGCTGTGATGGATGCGCAATCCTTAATTACCCCTCGGTGCCGGTCCGTGGGGTAGGAATGCCTTACGCAATGGGAGAAAGTTATTGTAGTGATGACCCTTTATCGATTTCCTTTCTCTTCATTCGCGCCGATATCCAGACAGTGAGTCTGTGGCACGTTCTTTCCTTTTGTTGCATCGGATTTTATAATTGAATTCAGATCCATCGCGATGACTTTCCGATGACGATCAGAACCCCCGAGAGCTTTCCTCGGATCGTCTATTTATGCGGCGAAAGCGCAGAAACGCGTATGTATCACGCTTTGCGACGCTGCAGACTCCCTCTCAGTGTGTTTAAGGTCATTCGATGGACGCTAAATTTTGTGTCATGCCGCAATCACACGCTGAATGTGGGAGCTGAATGTGGCTTGAATGTGGAAGTCATCAACCCGATTCCTGAATTTTGCGCGTGACGCGCAAAATTCAGCAACGATTCTCAGCAACCATCGGACTAATGTTGAATTTGTCTGACCTATTCGAGTAGATTTGATACACATCTGGATGAAAATAACTCGAATTTGCGAAATTTCAGCCGTTGAGCGATGACTGTTGACTTCCACATTCAGCTGCTAAATTCAGCGTGTGATTGCGGCATTCGAACGACATGCTATATATTGAATTGATTAGTTCCATTTTTTCAGCTACTAACCATTTTTCTTGAATTTTGAGATCGCAATTCTGTTGTCAGGAGACTGAAGAATTCACTTACCAATTTTGACGTAATTCAACGTAATAAAAGCGTGGTTTTTTTAGAGGAAAAATATAGCATTCGATACTGATATTGAAACTGCACACGAATACGATATTTTCTCTCTAAAAAAACCACGCCTACATTACTTTGAATTTCTTAGTCAAAATTGGTAAGTGAATACTTCAGTCTCCTGGCAACAGAATTGCGATCTCAAAATTCAAGAAAAATGGTAATTACTTAGCTGAAAAAAATGAAACCAATCGATCCGATATATCGCATGTCGCATCTCGCATTCGTAATTTTGGCGCTTACGCGATCTGGAAAATAATCGGTTCAATTATAAGTGCCATAGGAATTTACTTACTATTTCTAATCCAACCCGTTTTCCAATCTCGAAAGCTTTTGCACGAGGTCCTATTTAAAGTCACAAGACGTTGAACACGTTGAGGTGGGTTACTTACTTGAGCTGAACTGCTTCTTTATCGCCAAGAACTTCGCCGATTAGAAAACTTGCGATGACTATTGCTGCGTAGCAATATCCTGAAACAAATTAAATGGCGTGTGAATTTAATCGTTTTTGAGGCAACCTACAGCACGATCGAATTGGTTACCCTCAGGGGCGAAACATTCAGTTGCTTACGTATTGTTAGAGCAGATGTGCAAAATAAAGTTGGGTTCTGAAAGGAATCATCATGAAGGAGCCAAACTTCTAATGTTCAATACCTACTGTATGTTTGACAAAACTGAATGTTTGATTACACTTTTCGGACGTGCTATTACACGAACCGAATGTTTGGTCGAGCAAACGGCATAGTTCGATTGAAGATGAACACCCAAGGCTCAATTTGCACACAAGAAAATACACTATTTTTCATTCAGTTCACCCGATTCTTGCGCAAATTTTTGCGAACCGTCAGCTTATCACCAGTGGCGAGGCGTGAAGATCGAGTATCGATATTTCCCCATTTGAAGCTGTCGTAAAGAATCGATCATTAAGGTGTTTGTTACGAACACCCTGTTTATCGATCCTTTTCCATGGGTTTAAATGACAGATCAATCGATATATCGTAAAGCTCGCCACGCCACACAGTGGATCGAGTCGATGGGAGAGGTCGGACAAAATTTGGAAACTTTAAAAGCTTATAACTCTGTTTATACAAAACTTTGAGATTTTAAAAGTAGTTTTATCGGTTTCCTCGTGAAGTTTTTGCCTATAACCATCCCTTAAAATTTATCAAAAGACGGAATTATCATCAAAATTAGCAGTTTTAGTGCGAATAATTTCATGTCGAACCCTTCTGATTGATTCGGTCCTGTGTGCCACTACTTTTCACTATTATGTGACTTTTCATTAATCGTAAGAATCGGTTACCTCCTGCGAGACAGTGGCGAGGCGTGAATGATCGATTATCGATATTTCCCCATTTGAAGCTATGGTAAAGAATCGATTATTAAGGTGTTCGTTGCGAACACCCTGTATATCGATCCTTTTCCATAGGTTCAACTGGAAGATTGATCGATATATCGCAAAGCACGCCACGCCACTGCTGCGAGACTGAATCCAGATCATCGATGAACCGCACGTCCCTGACAGGGTCCCCATAAAGTATTATCGGTTGTCGGGGGGTGGGAGGGGTGAGGAGGGGTGGGAAGGGGGTGCGGTTTGGGGTGAAATGTAAGACGAGACGGATCAAATTTGATTACAATGGTCGTTTCATAGAGACTGAGGGCTGCGAGCGGACGGATCGAAATCAGATCAGTCGTCTGAGAAATGGCGGAAGTTGGGAATCTCGAGGCAAACTTTCCGTGGCTCCCGATCTAATCCCGTTTCGCGGGGAGCTTTCTGGAGCCGCTCGGTTCTCGATCCGGGCGAGCGCGAAAAATTGGTGAGCCGCGGAAATCCCGCGGGTGTCGCAATCCACGGCTCATGAGTTCGTGGCGATTATGCGCGTGCGAAACCAAGTTGCCATGTTGCCGCGTGCACGCGGGGCTATGAGCGAATTTTATCCAAAGTTCCGAAGCTCCACGGGAAGCTCTGCCCGGTTCTGTCTCATCAATCATCAACACCAATGGGCACTTTTGCCAACAGACTCGACTTATCAAACCCGTTGATGTTCGATAGATCGAAATTTAATGTATTTTTCTTCTGACCTCATTTAAAAATCAGACAAATTTGTACCAGAAATTATGCAGGTTTAATCTCGTAAAAAATTCAGTTTTTTGCATCAATTTTGCAACATCAGAATGTAGTTACGTTCCTTCGCGCGGGAAACAACAAATTCAGTGAAAAAGATTGTGAAAATCTTCCAAATAAATCGTGTAATAAGCCCTGGAGTCCATAAATATAAGACCGGATAATCTGTGGTAAAAGCACCCGAGCCTACTGTGCGTAGAGAGATTCGCTAATTCGGTCATATGCAGACGAATATGGAACGTCATTTTCTAGAGCAGGCAATGGTTAGCGTATTGGTGCGAAGTAGGGACGGTCGTGTTAGTTGAATTTTTGATTTGAACTGTGTCGAGAAGTCTACTCGAAATATTTACAGCTGGTTTGCACCAGGACGTATACAGTAATCATAGATCGGTCGCTCAACCAGTGTGATCGTGAAAAAAACTGCGTATAAGAGTTTAAAAATGTAGCATAATATGGAAGAAGTTACCGGAAATAGATCAAACCATAGAGAAACAGTTGATGCGAATAACCGAGGATTCTTGATTGAATTTATTCTTGATCGAGGATTCAATTTATTGATTTTTTACCGAGTGTTTGCGGGAAATATCCGTCAAATTGCCGGAGAACGTTAAAATTATCGGCAATGCTATGCAGGTCGATCTAGACTAAGAGGAGTAGAAACTGAAGTCCTCCAGAGTTAAACGGCCAGACTGCAAGAGCGTGTTCTATGGGTCAGAATAAGACTTTTTTTGTGTATAAAGTTTTTTCCCCTAAAAGTGTAGTCTTAATCTTTGTTTGAACGATTCGAATAAGATTAAGGAGCGCAAAAAAATCAAAGAAAATCAGATGTCGTACTTGTCTGAATATTCCGCTCAGGGTGGATGAAATTGACTATTTTCTAGACTACGTCAGTTAAAAAAGGTACCAATCTACAGAATGGTAGGTAATGGTAATGGACATGATCTCCATATGTGGCGCCGCGCCAGAGGTTTTGCAACCAATCTTTACATGAACCTCTTAATGAGCGGTGATTGTCTCGGAAGATTAATTGTTAAATAAACGGTAGTAATCACCTGTTTAAGCATCGGAAATGCATTCATGATAGTATTACCTTGTATCCGCATCAGTAATGCGAACGTAAAGGCTCTTAGGGACCACGTTGCGTATGACCACCCGATGGACATTTCCATCTCATGTGGAGGCGGAGGTGAGACTATTTATGTAAAAATGAAGGATCGAATTCGCTTGAACACAGCTGAGAATAGGAAACTGTGCCAGAGTGAAAGTGTATTGGAGGCAGCTCATATATTCTTTGAAAAATCATCTTTTGAGTATAGGAAAAGCTATTAACTTCCGCGTCTCCTGTTAACTGCCTCAAGTTTGATTGCGTTTGGCATCGTAAACTTTCAAAATTCTTTAAGATCTAGCAATGTTTACCCCTCGCGGAAAGAGGGACTTCGTTGAAATTTGTATAAGGGAGACATTTCTTGTCATATTACATCAACATGACCAAGCTGGCGTTTGACAGAATAAACCGCGAAGTGAGATTTGTGCACTACGCAAAACGTAAACCTTGGGATAGATGACTATTGCTGCCCGGAGATCGCCTACTTCGAAAATTGAAGGCGAAATATGTGCGAGACTCTGTAGCCGCCGCGCCATGTCTTCTTCGCGCCGATTCCGATTCCCTAAATGTTTCAGCCAAATAGCACCGCTGCGCTGATACTAATTGAAATAAGTCCCTTTTTTATGAATGGTTCCTTCCTTGCACCCGAATATCCGAAGATACTTAATTCAGTAGGTACTTGTATGCTTGAAAGCAAACAGTTTACTGACATTACCGACATGCCCATGCGCTTCCTATACTGCCGTGGTAAGGACTAACGCCGTATGAACCTTCTAGCGTTGCCAAATTTCCTTTGATAAAACACGAATTTCCTGGTACATTTATGAATATTTTTCTTTCGACTTTTCAGATAATTTTGTACACAATTTCACTTAAAGTTCCTGAAAATGTCAAAGAAAAATAATCATAAATTTCCTCAAAAATAAACGTTTTATTGAAGGAAATTTGGCAACTCTCGAATATTCATACGGCGTTCTTCCTTAGCACGGCAGTATGATCCGAGTCTGTCAGACTTGAGTTAACTTCTGCTGAAAGCAACAAAGTGTACTCCTTGATATCAGTCGACCGTAAAAGCAGTCGGGAAGTCACCGCTCACTCCCGGTGATCCTTTCCCCGGGGTGTAAATTGCACTCCGAGTCGAAGCTCGAATACCTGTTGAAGTCTAAGCAATCAAATTAGAGGGAATAACAGAGTTTGGATGGGAGCTATAATCTCCTTCGATGGGAGTCATCCTCATTGCGAGATGTTTCTAATGTTCCGATAATGACGTCAATGGCATCTCAGCGAAGGAGCTCGCGGGGAAAATTCCGCGCAGCAGATCTCTGATATGCAACTTCCGGAGAGCACCGAACTTTCGGTAATTTAAAATCGAGGCATCCCCTGCATCGGGCGCCGCGCCGCGACAGAGTCTGCTCAGGATAAAGACACGTCTGGCGCTTTCGAAGAATCACTAGCATACCTTCATTTGGACGTATTTCTACCAAACGGAACTATGTGCATTAAGACATGAGCCCTGAGACCCATAAGAATAGATGCATAACAGGGCTCAAGTCATAATACACATAGTTTCGTTTGATAGAAATACGTCCATTTGTCTAATGATAAGTTGGATTACGTAGTTCGTGGCTAAACGAGACACAGTGGACCGAGTCAATAGGAGAGGTCGGACAAAATTTAGAAACTTTAAACGCTTATATAACTCCGTTTATGGGTGGTTTCACGATAACTGGAATAGTTTTGTCGCCGTAACAGATAACACATTTTTCGGCCATATTTTTAGTATGGTTTCAAGATAGCTTCGATGGTCAATCTATCAATCGATAATTTTTTAATTTTAGGGTATCTTTCCATAAAATTTACGGTTGTCAGATCCTCACTGCGCAACGTAGGTCAGCTATTTGTACACAAAATTTGACCGAGGAGAGCTTCGAAATAAGTATATGTTCGGACATTCCGAGTGAACGCTGCAAGTCCGAGGACGATGAGATTTTCGATATCTACTCGGGACGTGCTTTCGGAGTTATTTCCAAGCATTTCCCGATAAAATTTTGTGTGTGAACAACTGAAGTACTAACTGGACCGCGGTCAGCATGAATAAACCAAGCCACGTCAGATATACCCAAATGTGACTGAGAAATTTAATTTTTTACAATAGAATGCTTGTGTGGATGCCCTCGAAAATGTTAAGGACTTTGCCTCGTGCTATGCGGAAAATTCACCGAAATTTGCACAAAAATCCGCACAACCGTTTTCATATAAAAAATTAAATTGCCCAATTTAATTTGGCAACAGCTGATGCGGCTTGGTCCTTTTCTACTTAACGCGGCCCAACTGTAGTGTGAATTTTTGAAAGAATGTTTTAAAATCCAGAAATTATCGATTCACATTAAGAGTGCTGAGGATTCACCTGAATGATTCCAGTATAGACTTGCATTCACACTCAGAGGAAAATATTTGTGATACTGCGTTACTTCTGGCGTACATCAGAAATGAAGCCAATTTTTTTGTCGACTACGATACAGTTCGCGTTGAACTTACCACGCAAACCAATGGAAAACGAGAGGAACTCGTGTATCAACCTAAAACTTGGAGGTACTTTGCGTTCTACTCCTGATATTAACCGAACTTTTGTGTTATTTTTCCACTGAAATCACGAATCGGGCTCCAATACTGCCGTGCCAAGGAAGAACGCAATATGAACATTCGAGACTTGACAAATTTCCTTAGATGAAATTTTTATTTTTAAGGAAAGTTATGAATATTTTCCTTTAAATTTTCAGAATCTCTAGGTGAAATTGCGAACAAAATTACCGGAAAAATTGGGATGAAAATTTTCATAAGTTTACCAGGAAATTCTCGTTTTATCAAAGGAAATTTGGCAACGCCTGAAGTTCCATACGGCGTTTTTCGTTAACACGCAGAATACCACTCGGGCTTTCATAAAACACACTGTTTTCCAGCTGGACTGCCAGGAGTGAAAACTAATTTCCGCATCTTATTTACACAACCCTCCCCTGCCGCAGACCACACAACTTTTTTAACTTTTCGTCCACGGAAACGCCCGCACTCCTTCTCAATCATTCCGCAATGAAATCATCGCGTGGACCACAGCTTAGTCGCTCGCAGGTTGGCAGTGAAGAAAAACCTTCTGGCTGGAATATGTACGGAAAATCCCTTCGTCCCTGGGACGTGCAATCTCCAGGATTTTCGCCCTGCTGTTGCCGGCTCGATTATAATTTGCATGGATTTGAATAGCGGGTTTCCGTGGGAATTCCGCGAGACGGCAGCGGTGCGTATTGAAACAGGTATCGCCGCGGCGCAGAAAACGGGGAAATTGAAAAAGAGTGTACGGCTCTCCCTCGCTGGAAAGATAAATAATATTTCACAGAGCGCAGGTTAGGACATAAATCCTCGCGCTCGCGACAAAAAAGCGAGAAAGCTGCACTGCGACTCAAATTTCGCGAGCGGGGGAAAAAAAGAAAGAGAGGAAAAAACCCTCGGCGTAAATATGTTGGGAACTTGACGAGTAGCCACTCACACGTATTCCGGATCCCGGCGGCCGGTTGCCATACGGCCCTTTTTTAGGTCCATTTTTAGGGGTAATTTATTTCTTGTGCGTTTTTTTGCTCGCGGAACAAATTGTCGTTTCAATGGGGCAATCGGACGCACGGGTAACGGGCCAGTAATGACTTTTTCGGCGCGGACCAGCCGCGGCATGTTAAAAAATCCATTTATTTTACTTTCTACTGGCTAACACACTCTCATGAATATGACATTTGGACTTAATTTATCAGTGAGGAACCGTTAGTTCTGGCATAGGCGGATCCAGGGGGCACAAAGGGCGATCGCCCCCCCTCTCCCTCTCCGTTTATTCGAAAAAAGGAAAAAGATAAAGGAGAGAAAGTAAGATGGAAGGAATGAAGGAAAGAAGAAGGGAGGGCGGTTATGTTTGGTAATTATTCATGTCGAAATTGACTCAAACTCCAAATTAGATGCTTTAAAATTTCGAAATTGACTCAAACTCCAAATTAAATGCTTTAAAATTTCGAAATGTTTATAGCGGAAGTCCCCAGTATCCTTCTTTAGCCCCGCCCCACCGTTCGAAGTGTATGCATCCGCCTACGATTTCTGGTATATTGTTGTTATTTCCTAGGTGAAAGAATGCTACCACTTTTCCACATTGCAGAATTATCTTCCGCAAATTGTATTTTGACTAGGATACTATTGGAAATCTTTAACTGGAAGTTGCCCCGATTTTTCCTCTGATTACATAAAAATGGGCAAAAGTTTAAAGAGAAAGCTGCACTATAATATTTCAGTAAAAAATTGTATTTCTTGTGTCAATTTCGCAATATTGAAATGAAGGTACGTTTCCTCGCCTAGGATACTACGATTTCAACAATGTCATAGACAGAGGAGGGTAAAACTATAAATCTCTTAAATTACCCTGAAAGTCTCGATCTATAGACTCTTTTTGACAAATGTTTGATTATAACAAACCCCTTCCCTTGAAAAAACCTTAATTACGCAAATTTTGCGGAACTGGGTGAAGATTTTTAATTTTAAGAATCAGTGGTAAAATTTGACAGAGACTTCAAGAGGTCGATGGAAATGAGATGTAAGTAAAGTATTTTTCACAGGAAAGATTTTTTGAAATTTAAAAAAATTGGTCAAACAAGTTTTCGTCTGTAGGTATATTTTTTCGAAATCCTGAATGAAAATTGAATTGAGATTCATTGACGATATTTAAATAAGTGAACGGCCTTGTATAAAGTGTTTAATCATATTTTGATGAAGTTTTGTAATGTGCCAGCTCCTAAAAATTATTTCACTGGAAAGCTTCCTCTTGGCATCGTTGAGTAAAGATTTATTTTATTAACATTTTTATTCGTCTAAAATTTAGATACGGTTATCTATTCAGATCTAGAAGAGTTTTGCTGGAGTGTGCTCATCTCAGTTGCCTCTTTATTCTTGAGCCTTATTCAAAAGTTCATCGATTAATCATGATCAATAGATATAATCAGATGAAAGTATCTTCATCGATCACAGGCCAATGACGAGGGTGCGATAAAAGTTTCAAGAATCAAACCTGTGATGGTATCTGGACGTTTTGCGCATCAATCCGACAACTTCAGTTCGATCAACGGACTCAATTTAATAATCCGGCTGCAGCCTAGACTTGATGCGTTTCAATCATCCTTCGAATCTTATCCACCGGACAAATCAAATTCCGGTCTATAATTGTTTCAGCTCTAACACAATAACGCATCTGTAACGCAGATACGAACTCGTACGTCGGAATTTTTCATCCCTTTTTTTCGGAGCCTCTCATCACTTTTTCCTCGGGAGAATTTTGCAATGTTCTTTGAGTGGGCCAACTGTTTCGTCATTCATGTCTTTCTTTATTTTTTTAAAAGTTTCTCCATGCTGCTCCATCACTTAATTTTTTCGAATTTATGACAATCTAGTCTCCACTTTCTTGTTACTCCGTTTCTGTACCTGGTTTTTGAGTTGAGACCAATTTTTCATCCAGCTCTATATGTTTCAGAGCAGACATGGAAATAAAGATACGCCCTTACGTAGGAGGAGAGAGTTCTGAGTCCAAAAAGAGCCAAATAATTGCAGGCAAATGTACCTAGGAGAGCATTAACATGTCGAGACATGGAGTTCTTAGGGCCCAAAAAGGCAGCCGATCTTCCCACAAGAAAAATGTTAGAAAAATGTCGCTGCGAATCTTTACATGCAAATGTCGAATCAACATGGCCGAAAATGTTTATAAATATGCGTCCTCCCGCAAAAGTGAGGAACTTTATCCGAAAACAAAGTCCAACGTGTGATTTGATATTTTTTTAAATTATCAATTTTGCAATTTTTTTGAATGTATGTATAAAGAAAAATCGGATTCAGAAAAACAATGCAAACGGGAAAATGTGACAAAATCTCTCATTTCCTGAGAGTGTATCTCTAATTTTGTCGTCTATCTGTGATACAATAGACAGCACCTTTCATTAGTCGAGTTAAGACTAAGAGAGCAACCGAACACGGAATTTGGCCTGGAACGGCGCGGCGCAGATAGCAATGATGACGAAAACTTGAGATGAAAACGAGAAACCCTCGGCGCGGCGCGGCGAGGCGGTCGGCATGTAACACGTATTAGCGCCTACAAGACTGCATGAATACTTCACGCATTGCGTCAAATAGTGCGGTCTGCAAGGCCCAGCGGCGGAAGTTAAAATTATTAAACCACATCTATGTTTGTTCTTTCATAATTTTTTCGTTCATTTCATATGAATGGAAGGCCTTGTCCACACAGAGATGGGTTTAAGGAACTTAACTCTCACGCCAAGTTTCGTGAACTTTCGCTCGTAGTGTTGACAGGGCTTTCGCAAAAAATGTGTCCAACACGAGTAAACGCGTCTTATGCATTCCTCCCCCTCCGGCACGTTCACTTGATGGGTTTTATTGATGTTTCAAAACGAATGAGAAGGGGGCGGGAAAATACAGGCGGCCCATGGGCGGTAAGTAAGTAAATCCGGCCCTGCGGCGTTCTTCCTTGGCACGACAGAATGGACCAACTTCATGGTGATGCTCATGGAGTTTTCCAAAGTAACTTAAGAGGAGGGTCTGTTTTTTTTCTTTCTTTTTTTTTCTTTTTTTTAAAAAAAAACTTGGGTACTCTCCGCTAAACTTGATCTAAATATTTGTCCATAAAAACTAGTGTCAATGGCTACTTCCATAAGTTTGTCCGACTAAAAGCATATGCTAGCGCATTAATGTCTCGAAGGGACAAAGTTAGGACAAGAAGCACGATACAGAGGACAAAGCACACAAAATCGAGGAAAACAGATCGGAAGATGTGGGCAAGGATTGGTCCGCCGCGTCACTCCATTCCTTGAGAAAAGTTCCAATTTGGGGGTTAGATAACGAGTAAATGTTAGCTCATTTCGCGCGGAGTAGATCCCTTGGGTGTAGATGACGCCAAGTAATTTATTCCTCAATACAAGGCTGCCGAGTTTTCCCATATCGATCGGATATTCCAAAGTTTGTTTTACAATCAACTCTTTCGAGTAGCTCAGATTGCAATAAACAGCGATACCTTGGTAAGAATATTTCTCCTTCATCAACGTATTGTGGACGGAAAAAATTAAATTTCTGATTTAACAATTAAGTTGCTAACAAAATTGACTGCAATATTTCAACGTAGATTTCACAACAAAAAATGCTACTTTAACTACTATTGTAAGCTAATTTAACCACGGGGGTGGTTAAAGTAGCATATTTTTGTTGTAAAATCTACATTGAAACTTTGCAATCACTTTTTTTTAGCAATTTAATTGTTAAATCAGCAATTTAATTTTTTCCGTATGTTGTATGAGAGTGGAATTATAGTTACACTTTTTCTTTCCATTGCAAATTGGTTTTCCTTCTAATACATGGAGTTCTTCTTCCCTATTGATCGTTTACAATCGGCAATTACAGAGTAAGTAAGGTTTAAAAAACCTCCAAATTTTACGCCAACGGTAAAACTACGAAAATAAAGATCTTCCTTATAGCAATAAAATTTCGGTTGTTTCAAATATAATTCCTTGCCCATATTAAAAAGAAGATTTATACTTGATTTAAACGGAAGTCATTTCTGGAGAGTATTAGTTGGTAAATTTTCCTTAGTCTAAATTGTATTAGCTTTTTATTGGCACTAGCAGGAGAGGAGAATGTCCGAGAATGAAAATGTTCGATATTTACTTATTTATTCATACTATGATAATACCTACTTTCTAGATTGAGGTGGGCGATGAAAGAGTACACAATTCAAGGGCATGAACTTCTTAAACTTTAATGTATTTACCTACTTTAAAAAAAGAAAATAAAAAAATGAGATGTTTGATCGTTTAGCTTAAAAGTTCTGAAGATTTGATTCGTTAATCCAAAGCCAATCATCGAAAACTTTATCGTTACCTAATTGTTGGAAAGTTGACGACCTTAAACAAATTATTCCTCCCGCGTTTTAATCCAACGACTAATTGTAATAGAATTTGAGACACAATTCGAAGTATTTCACATGGAAATGACTTTAACTTTTCTGGAGTCATATCGTTATTAGTTAATCAAAATAACTTACCAAGCACCTCTCCGAAAACTCAACTTCCATTTTCAAACTTTCCCCCCTCTAAACGTAACACTCTAATCCACTTCCCAATGATGACTTTATCACTGGATAAAACCTGCCAGTTTTGACGAGACATTTGAGTAAAGGCAACATTTCCTTATCCTCTGTTTCTGCTTCCTTTTCTCAAAAAGGCTTTAAATTGCCACATTTACCAAATGTTTTAGATGAATGTAATGAGAACATGTTCCCTAAAGGTCAAAATCCGTGTCAATAATTAACGAATAATTAATAATTTACAAACGTTTGTTCATCATTACCTCAGGCTCTCTGAAGCCCTAAATTTTCATTTTTGTCTCAGATTATTCTACCAACTTACTGGGCCAATTTTCATGATTTTTGCGGCTACTGACAAAGAATAGTCCTTAGTCCCTGGATGGTCCCGCTCTATGCAGGTTCACTCACGGGAGCCTGTGAAACGGACCTTAGGGGTAGTTCAAGTATTATGTAGCGCACTTAGGGGAAGGGGAGGTTTACAAGGGGGGAGGATGGTCAGACCAGCGTTACGTAATCAAGGAAGGGAAGTGCAGGGCTGCGTTACACGGGGGAGGGGGGTGCAAGAAAATCGGAAAAAAGCGTTACGTACTACTTGAACGACCCCTTATTAAAGGGCGCGAAGTGTCCATCGAGGGTTGGACAGCGTAGCGATCAGGCGCACCCCCTAGAGATCTCTAAAACACGTTTATTGCACTGCTCTGCCGTGCTAAGGAAAAACGTCGTATGAACATTCAAGAGTTGCCAAATTTCCATCAATAAAATGGTCATTCTTTAGGAAAGTTACGAATTTTTTCCCTTGAAAATTTTTAGGACTTTTAAGTGATATTGCGAGTAAAATTATCTGAAAAATTTGAAGAAAAATATACTCACAAGTTTAATAAGAAATTCGTGTTTTATCAAAGGAAATTCGGCAACGCCTGAAGGTTCATATGACGTCTTTCCTTGGCACGACAGTGCTCCCCTCGGTAAGACGGCGGCATATTTTCTTACGAAAGCACTCGCGTTTTCACGGATTTGAGCGGAAACTTGGCAATGACAGCGGGAATTTATCAAGGGCCTTTGCCTCCTCCACCCCGCCCGCGCCCGGGCCGGAGTGGCACAAGCTCATTAGACGCCGGAGACGACCGAAGACACCCGAATTGATTCCCGACAATGAATTATGACCTCATGGAGGCTCTTTAAGCACCGTCGGGATTCAGCGTCGTCGGCTACAGCCGGTGACAATTTGCTCCTCGCAAACTAATTCTCTGGGGCATCCTGACGGCTCAGCCCGGGGAGAGTTCCGCCGAAGACGATGGGCATATTTTTCTTAACCGGTCGTCTTAGCATTGATCCATCGACTCCATTAGTGTGACGTCACCCCAGAGCGCAAACTCAGCTGCTCAACGGGATGACCGTGGCGAGGGTCGTATTCTGCCGTGCTAAGGAAGAACGCCGTATGAACCTTCAGGCGTTGCCAAATTTCCTTTGATAAAACATGAATTTCCCAGTAAACTTGTGAATATTTTTCTTCCAATTTTTCAGATAATTTTACTCGCAATTTCACCGAAAAGTCCTAAAAATTTCGAGGGAAAATATTCATAACTTTCCTAAAGAATGACCATTTTATTGATGGAAATTTGGCAACTCTCAAGTGTTCATACGGCGTTCTTCCTTAGCACGGCAGTATTTATAGGCGTTCTTTAAGATGATTCGTTAAATTTTCTGACGTGGTCCAACTGGCATGCGATAAATCGCATCAATTAGGTCAAAAATCTCGACAGATCTTGAATTTTCAGCCAAAAAAATGACGGTAGCCCCTGGGCATAAGCCTAAAGAATTGTTTTATACCAAAAAATTGGAAAAGTTTAGCGCAAGAAAGCAGAATCCTGTTTGAAATTAAACTCGCATTCGATATTGAAATCGAAAACTTTATAAAGAACGAGTGATTTTTGTTCCAAATAGGATTCTGCTTACATCTCTCTGATTTTTGAAATTTTTTTGGCTTAAAACGATTCTTAAGGCTCATGCGCAGGGGTTATCGTCCTTTCTTGGGCTGAAAATGCAAAATCTGCCGGAATTTTTGACGGAATCGACACGATATATTGCATGATAGTTCGACCACGTCAGAGACCTTGACAAATCACCTTAAACAGCTTCTTCCTTTGGGATGTTTACATTGTCATTATTGGATGTTCAAGGAGATCCTTAACATGGCATCATAAATAGGACAATTCAATGTATTTCTACCAAACGGAACTATGCGCATTATGATGTGAGCCCTGCTATGCATATACATATATTATTAAGGGGTTTAGGGCTCATGTCCTAATGCATATGGTTTCATTCGGCAGAAATACGTCTAATTTTTGCCAACCTTGGAGTGTGACTTTCGTGATGGATATCGTGGATGATTTACCATAGCGAAAAGTTCATAATACGGAAGAAAATATCTGGCGAGCTTTGTAAATTTCATCGTAGGTATTCAACCCACATACCTTACAGTCCGTCAAAATCATTGACATTTTTCCGATGAATTGATTTTCGGTTCAGAATTCGATCCTCCCCACAGAAAGACATTTTGCTACTAACATTGAGATGAGGTGAAAAAGTTAGAATTTAGCACCACACCGAAAAAAAAGGATGCTGAATTAACATATTGGATGTTAAGAGCATTCCAATGTCGCTAACCTTGCAAACATAAACGATCATCTAAACTAGTTTCACCTCTACTCCCAATAAACTATGAATTCAAGACGAAAATTACCGTCGGAATGTTTACTTTTTGTAAATAATGTACCTACCTAAGTTGCACAATCCCAGCAACATTGAAATGCTCTCAGTTCCTTTTTGCAAAATGCGATCCAATTGGTTGTTGCTGCAAAAAAATAGTTTCCCACAACCTGCTATACAATGCTCCAGTGACCATGTAAGTTGGCCCGAGCACTAACTTTTCAGGAAGAAAGCCTTTCCCCTACCTGGTTTCTCACTTAATATCCGCCCGAGTTTCGCATATCTTCCGTCTATCCTCATCGCAGCTTCCATCAAACCGCAATTGCCCGGCAACTAGGACCGCACATCTTATCTGATAAATTCGTTCGCCCTTTAGACCGATTCTGGGGGGTTAGGCTAGACTAGTCGATGAGTCAACTGTTGATCTAATTTCATTACTTGAACGTAGAAGAAAAACGGGGTAAAAAATCACAAATGTGTGATCAATTTTCAAGGACAATTCTGTAATTTCTCCTACGATTTTAAATAGATTAAAACGCGTAATATCCAAAATCTAAGCTCAGATTCGGATTTCTCGTGAAAAATTGATGAGATTTCATGTATCATATGTTAAAATGGCGTGAAGAAAAAAGGTTTAACGACGCGTATAGATTCTGTCATAATACCCGTTTGAACTACGCCGCCGCCGCGCGGGTCGCCCGAGTGAACCGAACGAGGAGGCGCCGGCGCTTATTAGTCGGCGGTTTCGTCCCGAGGAATTTCTCACGATAAATTCTTATTCTTCCTCCTCCGCTGACCCACTGAGCACTACCCATGTTGCCACGTTGGATTCATATGCTCGAATCAGTATGTCTACGTTACGTCTCTTTCCTTCACGCTATGCTCGGGTGCGATACATGAAATTGTATCAATTTTTAACGAGGAATCCGAATCTGAACTTCGATTTTGGATATCACGCGTTTTAAGTCAAATTTTCCAAATTCGAAAATCTGACATGACTGACGTGGCTTATAATGCCATCTCGGCTCCTGTTCGGTGGATTTTCCTGAAATACGGTGTCAGGGTATGATACATGAAATCGCATCGATTTTTTACGAGGAATCCGAATCTGAGCTTCGATTTTGGGGATCACGCGTTTTAAATCAAAATCTGTCAAAATTCAAAAAATTCAAAATTCGAAAATCCGAAATGGCTTAAAATGCTATCTCGGCCCCTGTTCGATGGATTTTTCTGAAATTCGGTGTCAGAAGGTATTTTTCGACGGGAAACTCGAATTTTTAGTCCATTTTTTAAAATTCTCAAATCCAAGATGGCGGACGTGGCCTAAAATGTTATGTCGGCTCCTGTTCGATGGATTTTTTTGAAACTCGGTGTCTTAGGGTATTTTTCGACCGGAAACTCGAATTTTTACTATGTTTAAAAATTCTCAAATCCAAGATGGCCTAAAATGCTATGTCGGCTCCTGTTCGATGGATTTATGGCGCCCGCTTACTACATGCCTACTCTTGTATTTCTGCACAGCCGCAAATTTAGGGTCAAGGGGCGCCTGACCGTCTATGGACCAGGTGCAGTTTTTGTCCTGAAAATTTACTTTTAGACGGCAATTCTCTCTATATTTTGTCTATGGTTTTTATGCCCCCCCTTTCTCGCGGACTCTCTTTTCACTTTTCTTGCCTCCTTTTTCCTTCCATTTCCCCCCTTCTTCCTTGCTTTCACTGCCCAACCTTGTTTCATTTCCTTTTTTCCCCTTGTCCTTTCTTCCCTTTTTTTCCTTTTCCTTTTCCCCCCTTTTTTTCCTCTCTTCTTCTTTCGTGGCGCCCCCCAAAGGCTGGCGCCCGTGTGCGCCGCACGCCCTGCACACGCCGTAAGTCCGGGCCTGTGGATGTTAACAAGTGTGCGACAACTTACAATACGCTGAGTTAACCGCCACGGCAGTTAACTTTACATCTTGACATTGCTATGGTAACTGCTGTGGCGGGTAACTCAGTGTCTTGTGAGCTGTCACACACTTTTTGACATCCAGAATGTCAAGTCAGCATCCGTTTTTTTCGGTGCACCCTCGCGCTAGCGTCTGAATATCGGAAAACGAGAGTGAGGAAGCAAGTTCGCCTTCAACTGGATGGATGCAATTTAAGGGGCTCTGAGGTTAAAATAGTTGTATCATTCACTTTAGTTTAGCCTCATGTCCGAAGGATGAGTGACTTTCGTTGAAAACTTCGTGTTAAGCGCCACGCATATGGCTCCTCAAGTTTGTTTAATTATTGTGTAAACTAGAACATGAGCTTAGTTTAAATCCAAAATAAGATATTCCGCGTTACAAATTTTTAGTCCTAAAAAGTTCTCCTACAAATTTGTCGTTTCGAGATTGTTTTCAATTCGCCTTCAGCTGCGTCCGTAGCAATTGTTGTTACGAATGTGTTGTGCGTGCTGATCTCAGCCTATTACATACTTGACTCTCTGAAGGCGTTTTTTGTGCAAAAGCAGCGCGATCTGTCGGGAAACGAACGAAATATTAATTAATCGATTCATTCCTACTTCGTTCATTCTCCAACAGATCGCGCTGCTTTTGCACAAAAAACGCCTTCAGAGAGTCGAGTATGTAATGAACTATAATCAGCACGCACAACATATTCGTAACAACAATTGTTGCAGACGTAACCGAAGGCGAATCGTTCAGTTAAAAAAAAAGAGTACGATGGGAAGTCTGCATGTAACGAGAGGTTATGTATTCGATCGAAATGAACCGAACTAAGAATAAAAACGTGAACCTATCAACACAGATTCCAAATTAGTAAAAAAGCTGATCAAAACCAGTAGAAAACTTGCATTCAGTATGAAAATTTCAAATTGCAGTATCTCGAAATTAGGATCAGCCAAGATTTTGATTTTCCGCGATTTTTAACCACACGTACCATGTATTTACCCCCTGCAAACCGTTTTTGGATATATTTTTTTCGCATTGTTCGTACTTCAAGACCACTGTGCACCATGAGCAATATTTGAGTTATATAATAAATCTGGTTCCTATGGTTTCGTAAAGGGCTAGATTAGCGCTCAGGGCTCAGGCTCAGGGCTCGGGGTGCTGCTGGCGAGCACAAAGGGCAAACGGCACTTTGCGAATTGCATACTTTCTAAATTGAAGGCGCTTTACCTGCATCGACTTGCTGACTGTCCATGTACAGGAGGAACTGATTTTTTGCCAGCCAGTTTTAGAGGACACCCTGTCCAACATACGTTTGAGCTACAATATATGCTGCAGCATATACGAATATACTCTCCTGTCATTGAAGAAAACCTCTTAAAAATGCATTGAACTAAAGTTATGCAAGGCAATTCGAAGTTTTTAGCTTAAAATCGTAGTTCTTAGCGAAAGCTACAAAAAATAATCCGTCACGTAAATAGTGCAAATTTGCCTTAAAAGAATACCATTTCACACCCTCTGTTAGCACAAAAATAAATTAGACAGCTCAAAACTTATTTTTCAAGATCCTGTTACAAACACAGAGACACGGCTACATCTCCGCATCCAATTTTTCAACGTAGCTTAACAAAAACAGCTACACTGCAAATTTTACCTGCATGAGCTGAGGTCTCTTTCAAAATGATACCACCATTTTACTCGGAGGAACGGAGGTTGCGTATTTCACAAAACGAAGGCTAAAATCTTTGGTAATACCTCTAAAAATTTTGAAATTTTAATCTAGAAACGAATTGATTGTCTAAATGTAGCGGCACCTTCCCACCGAATGGTGTCCACTCTATATTTGATGCATACCTCCACTAAATCCGAAGTTCGAAGTTTTCCCACCTCCCTTTTCCTTGGCGATCCATGGATTTCATGCTACACTCAGCAAGGGTGTGCTGTTGGAAATTATCGCTGCTTATCAGAGATTTAGTTAGGCTTTTCTGCTTGGCTCTTGCTCAATGGCTGTCTTTTTTCCACCGGATATTTCGAGAAGCTTAACGGGTGGAGAATTTGAGTGATACTTGACGGTGACTCTGATAAAAACCACCCGACTGCCGCCTATCCTCCCCCCTCTCCCCTCGGCTCCCGCAAGACGCGCAATGATATTTTCACAGCTGTATGAAACCGCCGCCTCCGCAAGGCTGGGGAGATAAATGAGACAAACGCACATGGACCGTGAGCTGTAAAAGAAATGGATTTGGAGTGGAGGATTTTTACGGTCTGGAGCATCCGCAATATCTTCGTGTTGTATTCACTGCAACTGTTTCCTTGTTCTAGGTTTGCACTTTGTCTCTCTCTACCCCTTTCTCTACTCTACGCCGTTGCCGATGTGAAACTTGTCGATGAGCCATGAGAATTTAACCACTGCCGAGCTACTGAAATATCTGGCAGATGGAGAAATTAAGTTTTGAAAAAATGGAACGCGTTTAGCAGAGAGGATCCAAGTCTCATTTGCCATTTCCAAATTTAACTGGGCAATTCAACTCTTTACGAGAGAACGTGAACAATTTAGGGAAGTTGCTTCGTAATATGCAACAAATTCATTGAAATTTTCAAAAAAAAAACCCAAAACCCTTTTCATGTAAAAAATTGAATTGCCCAGTTAAATTCGGCAATAGCTGATGTGATTTGGTTTCTTTCTGTTTGACGCAGTCTAAATGAACTGAATTATTTGAAAATGAACCAAGCCACGTTCTAGAAAAACATGAGTTAGGACTAGTTTTGAGCTTGACTAGCCGTGCACTGGCTTTCACCAAAATTTGACGTATTAAGAAACCATCTGCACTGTGACATGGGCCTTGTCATGCATGTACTCTTTATCTCCATAGAGATAGTTTCCTATGCAATGTTCTGCCTTCCCCCGGCGCCATGCGCCTAAAAATTGGGGGGCTGGGTCATCATGGCGCCTAAAAAATTTGACATATTGAACTCGGAATCGGGAAGTAGCGGTAGCGAAGAAGCGATCTCTAAACGCACCTTTCGCAGCGCAACCCGAGAGCGATAATTTGGCTCCTAAAAAATAGTAGATGCCTCCTAAAAATTGGGCTATCCGGTCAAGGTGACTCCTAAAATTGTAGGGGCAAGGCAGAACACTGATCCTCTGACTTAAATACGTTCAATTGAAAATTGAGAAAAACAAATTTGGACGTAAAAACAGCCGTTATCTCCGGCGTTGAGTTTCTTCCAGGGATAGAACTTCAACAAAATTTTTCTTCGGTTTGATCTTAATGTGACTCGGACTCTTAATTGTTAAGCTTAACAATGTACTCAGCGGCAACAGTGTCTTTTTCACATTTCTGCTGTGCAACGCAAAAACGCCGTAAATGCCATTAAAATTTTTTTGGAAACAATGTATCATAGCAAAAAAAAAAAACTTGTGTACTTTTGGAAAATGTTTTTACAGAATTTTTTGTCAAATGCTTTCAAGAACTTAACCTGAAAATTTGAGTTGCATGGGTAAAACAGTTTTTTATTTTATAAAGTGTTAAGTTTCAAAAAAGGCGGGAAAATCTTGTTAGATTTACGGCGTTCTTGCTTAGCACGGCAGATTTGAGGTGGTTCTAAAGTGTATTTTCTTTGATTGTCGATTCGTCATCCGATAATTTCTGAACTTTAGGTAATTTTCTTGAAAATCTCAGATCTTTGTAACTCATAATTAGATAGTTATTTCTAAAATTGTACTCATCAAAGCTTGTCCTTTGCCATTAACGTCTAGAGTAACATAGAATTGAAGCGGGTATTCGCATTCTGTCGTACGCGGAGAGGTCCAAACCAATAAAACATTGACTATCCATTTTGGGCATTCTGGGATCGCCGAATAAGAGACCTCTCGCAAACCTACCAATATAGGGTGATCTAAAAATCCTACTCCACCAGCACCAGGCATCTCGTCAGTAACTTTTGAACAAATTGAGATAGGGACGTTAAATTTTGAGAGGTCTCTCGAGGCATAGGAAAAGAACCTTATGAACCCCCAAAACTGTAAAAGGACTATTTTGAAAAGGGGTAAGAATATTATTAGGGGTGGTACAAATTTTTTTTGATCACCCTGTATAAAATATCCCTGAAATTTTGGAAATCCGAAGGTGAGATCACCAAAATTTAATAAAATCAATGAAACCTCAAAAATGTAACACAATTTCAAGGAGGAGCAAAATGACAATGGCAGCATTGCCGATGTGAATACACTTGGATTTTGAAGGATTTGGACGTGCAGATGGTCCATTTTTGGGGATGCGAGTACCCACATGTCGTCACCTTTCGGCCAAAGTATCACTAACGCCATGCGACGTTTAAAAATTTCCGCCGCCATTTCAATTTTTCACAGAGAAATTGTTCAAGTAGGCTGTCCGAAAATTAAACAAATTATTTACATGTAAAAATAATATTAAATTTTTGAAAGTGAGAGGCATTAGAGAGACCGGTAGTGACACCCCTACCTCTTTGTAACACCCTCAAAACCAAGCTCTGGCCCCTCCTCTCCTTCTGAGTGGTTTACGAGATACTTGAACCAGCCCTCACCTGACGAATACTCTGTAGCGCACAGAGGTCTCCTCTACCTTGGACGGTCAAATCGTCACCCTCTGGCCAAAGTATCACAAGCGCCATGCGACGTCTCAAAATTTCCGCCGCCTTTTAATTTTTTCCAGAGGTTTTTTCGGTTGAATCTGTTTGAAAATTTCACTGGATTTTATCGGCAGCTCAAAAAAAAAAATTCAGTAAAATTTTCGGTCAGCTTCGTTGAACAATTTCTCTGTGAAATAATAAAATAACAACGGAAATTTTGAAACGTCGCATGGCGCTTGTGATACTTTGGCTGGAAGGTGACGATTTGTTGTAGGTTATTTTACGGAAGTCCAGTTTCAGATCTCGTCACTGAAAAAAATTCTCGACGTTTCTACCAAGAACCGTTGGTACCTTTACCATCTCACTTTTTTACCAATTATTGGTAATTTTACCAAGACAGACTGGTAAGCTTACCTCAAAACCGGTATTTTTACTGTTTTTTTCAGGTAAGAATACCACTTTTATTGGTAATCAATTCCCGGTAACTTTGCCATTTTATCTCGGTAATTCTACCACAGTCGATAAAAAATATTGGCGTTTTTACCGAGGTCCACTAAAATTACCGAGAAAGTTCAATAATTTTACCGAGATTTCTAGATAAAAGTGCCAATTCCATAAATGGTAATTTTACCAAGAAAAAACGTGGATCAAATAGAACCCTGAATTCTTGGTAATTTTACCCTTTTCTTAGTAAATACACCGAGATTTTTTTTTTTCAGTGTATAGAAAAAACTTGACAACGCCATAGCGGCAACTTCCCGGCAGAATCTTCCACTCCTTCTTCGCGGTCTCTCTCTGTCCTTTCGAGGGCCCTACGTCAACCACTCGCCTCTTGAGCATCTCATTAAAACAAACAGAAGCTCATGTTCGCCTCCAGGTCCGTTTTGTCAACTTTTCTCCCGGTTTTAGGGCCTATCGGCGTTGTCACAAGTCCGGGGCGCTCGACCGATTCCCGGATATTTCCAGCCGGAATTCTGCCTCGCTAAGGAAAAACGCCCTATGAGCAACCAAACGTTGTCAAATTTTGTCCAATGAGAGTAATATTTATCCAGATCAATTACAGAAATTTTACTTTGGAATTTTTAGGAATATTCCCTTTAATTTAGAATAAAATCCTCTTCAAAATTCAAAGAAAAACATTTGTAAGTTTCTCAGGAAATTTGGGATTTATCACGGAAAATTCGATAACTTCCGGATGTTCATGCGGCGGTTTAGCTTAGAGTGGTAGAATTTCTCCGGCGCTGAGATCTGGCAACCTCGGGACTCGCGGCTGAGTGGAGGAGCAACGAGCAGTTTAACGAGGGAAAACTATAAATGTTTGAAATGCGCAGGGCGGAAAAGCATGTTCACCCTGGCTTGGTTTTGTTAAGAGGTCCCGTCGGGGAAGATGCGGACTGACAGGGTTCAATCACACTCGGTTGAAACATTCGTGTTCGATAAAACTACATTCCTTACGGTTAGGTATTTTTTTTGTTACTTTGTCATTTTTGCTTTTTTTCACAGAAATAATTAGCGAGAAAGACAGCCCACACAGTAATAAAGTAGACAATAATAAAACAATTTATACAACGGGTGACAAGGCTAATTTTCACGAATATAACCAAAACGTCTCGGCTGAAAACTCAGCCTTCCTCAGTTGGATAAAACAGTAAAAACATATTTTTTTTTTATATTTTTTTTTTACTGTTTTATCCAACTGAGGGAGGCTGAGTTTTCAGCCGAAACATTTTGGTTGCCGGCCAGGTTGGCCTAGTGGTTAGCGCGTCTGACTCTAGGTCAATAGGTCCCGGGTTCGAATCCCGGTGGTGGCGACAAATTTTCATGGAACTGACGAGTGGATCTGTAAGCAGAATTCGCTCGGCCTTAATCCGTGAAAATTTGTAAGCCCGAGCACGGATGTCTACCAAACTCCCTGATGTCTTCGGACAATAAATAGTGCCTATAGATGGCTGTAGATTCCTAAAGGAATAGAAGCCACTAAACTCTCAATAAAAAAAAAAAAAAAAAAAAAAAAAAAAAAAAAAAACACATTTTGGTTATATTCGTGAAAATTAGCCTTGTTACCAGCTTTGTAAATTGTTTTATTATTGTATATCTTGGCACGGGCTGCGGAGCATCAATCATTTTTCAAGAAGGAAAGTAGGCATCTGTAAACGATGAGTGCACAGATGGGTTTCTGGATTTTTGATCACGCCTTCTCATTTGTTTGCTTCGTTGGTAGCTAAATACTTTAAAGTCATGTTAGGCTACGCTCGGCAAGTCCGCCACATCCCATCTCGGGTCTTAGGCCAGTTTTCAGGCCCGAGCCCCATGACTTCCACGAACTCCCCCCACCAAATTCGCGTTTACAAACATAGGCGGTTCTAGACCTTCATGCTTGGGGGTGCCCTGAGGTGGAAAATGTCGGAGACCGATTCCGAAGGGGACGGTCGCTCAGGGGAGGCCCAAGTTTCGGCCCTCAAGTTTTATCCCTTCCCTACCCTCCTTTCTCTTTTTCCCCCTTTCCTCTCTACTTAAATACCTATAAATTCAATGTAGAAAATTTGTAGCAAAACTTTCCATCAAAACTACAATCTTACCGCAAAAAAAAAACAGTAGAATCTTTGTAAAACACGGCTAACAATATTAATTCTGTTGAAAACATTTTCAATTGATTGCTGGGATTTTTACTCAGTGTGAGCGAATATATAGAGTCTTTAAAAGCAGTAATTTCACGGTTCCGATAACCGTACTTAATTTTTGCTTGGGGGTGCCCGGCACCCACTGGCACCCCCGTAGAACCGCCTATGTTTACAAATACATGTCGATGTTGAAAACACCAAACCACGTACCATACGTGGATCTAGACACCTCGAAGGGGATACTTCGACACTTTTTTCTGTCTCACGATATTTTTTTAAAATATACGCCAAAAATTCGAGCAGCCTCCTCTTGAAAAAAGAAAATATGAGCGTAATTTTATAATTTCACAAGAGCCACTAGTTTCTCACGAAGATCGTATCGGAAAATTGGAAATCTCCTAAAGTCTCACAATTTTCCTCTGCGAACGGCAATGCTGTTTCCCACGCTTACTGAGGCATATTTTTTTCCGCGCTGAGTGTGATACAATCAAATATCATATTGCAGGATCAGCCTAGGTTGGAATTAAGACCAACAGATGTCCAATAATGTTTGCCAATTCACAGCAAATACTTGAATTTCTTGACGAACCCGATTAAAACGATTCTCGTTTTCCAGAATAATTGGCAACATTTTTTCCCGATGTAGATCAAGCGGATCAAGTCGCCCAAAATTATGAATTGTTTTAATTAAAAAATAAATTAATGAAACGACGGGGGTTGGGGAGGCACAGGACCTGGAAGGACAGAACGCGGTTTGAATTGAAAATGAGAGGGGAGAGTTCTTTGACCGCGGGGCCATTTTTCAATATCAGGGCAAGCATGAATTGGGGTTAACTTCTTTTAGAAACTAATTTCAAGAAAAAAAATTATAATGAATGATAATCGTGAGAAAGATCAATCAAGCTGCAATCTAACCCTCATATTCATAGTTTTCTTAGTGCTTTCGGAGCAAGGAAGACAGGAACAAATAGAGATTCTGTAGTAACCCGCGGTAATTGCTTTCGGGGATTGAACATGAACATTCTCTCACCCATAGCACCCTCTTACCCTCCGTTGACTGTTGAGCCACGTGTTGAACAGCGAGCTTAACAAGTTCATCCAACATTGTCTTCTTTTTCGATTGAATTCTCAAAAAATCACTCACAGCAAATAAGAGGACACTTTCGTGAGTGAAGTCACTGAGCTTCGAAATTAGGATTTTCCATTAGTTTCAATGACCATCATATCGATGACTAAAGTGCAAAACCACTTATCTCCACCCCGTTGTTCCAAAAACTCTGCTTTTACTTTACTTTTTCGAACGGAAATAAGTCAATTGTAAATTTGAAATTTCTACAGAGTATTCTGCTGATACAGCAGATAAACCGAGGAAGTTTTCATGAAATTAAGTCGATAAGTTTTCTCAAGGGAAAATTAAGTTTGACCGGAAGTCTGCAACGTCTTGAATAAAGATACGTGGTTGAGCATTTTAGCCATCGGTATGCACTTGCATAAAAAAATGATCGATCATTGATTGTGTAGAAACTATTGCATACATCAAAGCAGCCGTCGCGTCGTTATCAAACACGTTTTTTTTAATTTTCCATCGTTCAAATATTTTTACTACGTATCATATAAATTATCAGGTGGAATTTTCCTGAAAAATTTAATATGCAACAATCAATGTACGTTTTCCTCGGAATTATCCGTCTTGTTGAGAGGTAATCGTGCTCCTTTCCCCCATCGACTCATCTGCAATTCGACAAAAGTCTAAGCTCGACAGTCCACAAACTTTTGCAATTGTACTTTGAATTCTTCGCTTTATAACATTCATTTTGAATGACAATATAATGCCTACACCCAGGGTGGCAAAATTTCATGAAAAATAAAATCTTGAAATTTCACAAGAAATATTCAATGAAAATTATGAAAGATCTTGAAAAATACCGATTCCTTTTCATGCTCCGCAAAATGTAAAAATTGTGACTTTCTTCTATTTTTGTGTGTTTGACTGCGGGTCGCAATGGTCGCATACTCTAGCCCCTGAAACATATGAAATATTTCACAGCCTCATGAAATTTCATGAAATATTTCACTGAAATTTCCATTTTTTCATTTCTTTCTTACGTTTTATGCCACCTTGCCTATAGCGTTTAGTTTCAAATTCGAGGAGTGAAATTTAGCGCTGGAGTCTATATAGCACCCAAAAACCCCAAGTGATATGAATGTGAAGTGAAATAGCAACATAAACGCGTAAAAAGAGTAGATTCCTCTCCGGCGAAATTCCGGAAAAAAGGTTCCGCTTTGCATTTTCATCACTCGGGGTGCTATACTGCCGTGCTAAGGAAAAACACCTTATGAGCTTTCAGGCGATGCCATGTTTCCTCTGATAAAAACCAAAATTAGTGGGAAAATCGTTAATTTTATTTTCCAAAATTGTTAGAAAATTTAGCACACAATTTAATTTAAAATATCTGAAAATTTCGAAGAAAAATATGCATGAATGTTGTCGAAAATACATGTTTTATCAAGTGAAATTTGGCAACACTCGAATGTTCATACGGCGTTCTCCCTTAGCACAACAGTATACAGACTCTGGCACAGAATTTCACTCCAAAATTTTTAACATCGTACGGAGATCCTCGTGCAAACAGTCCTCATCTCGACGGGAATAGTATAATGTAGGGAATGAAAGGCATACCTGAAAATATTCGCATTGGAGCGGCACCGTTTATCCTTTTGCTATCTCGAAAAAAAGCCGAGCTTTTGTGACATCTCCTAAACACACCTGCGACTCGACGGGCAACCGGTACCCTCTTTCTTATTCCGACGCCAGAACGCACTTTCCTCCACGTGGCGCGAAATGTAACACATCCGAGATTCCCATCGACACGGCACACTACATTTCCTGTGAAGAAATCCCTTAGAAATCCACAAAATTGGCGGAAGCATGGGGGACGAGGGTTCACCTATCCCGCGAAGGAAAAAAGGCTGGTTAGGCTACATCCGTTTCGGGGTGGCTCATGCCCTAGGTCCGGGTTCGCAGTTGGCGCGCACAAACACACGTCGGCACGGGGATGGCAGTCGGTCGTCGGTCGGGCACTGTGGTTGACGATTTCGAGGCAGTAGCGTTCCCGATACCACTAATTAACACCGAACACGATCATGCTAATGACAGTCAGAAAGTAGCCGGCCTATGCGTATGCCGCCGTTCTTCGATTTGGGATTGGTAAGCGCGGGTTTCACCCGAAGCAGGTCACGTCGCACAGTGAGGTGCTTTGGGGTTGGGTGCCGTCTCTCAGTTATGTAACGTAGAATTTGCGCATTATTGACACCCTTACTGCCGTGCTAAGGAGGAACGCCGTATGAACCTTCAGGTGTTGCCAAATTTCTTTTGAAAACACACGCATTGGAAAAAAAAAACACATTGGATCTAGAGTCCAGACTCTTAAAAACATCGACAAGAAAAATTTTGAATCAATCAGAATCTAGCTTAAATCAAGAACCAAGGCTTTTAATTTAAGCGGATTTCGTTTCGATTCAAGCAAAAACCCGGTTGAATCAAGAGTATTTTTTCTTGTCAATGTTTTCAAGAGTCTGGACTCTAGATCCAATGTGTTTTCTTTTCCAGTGCGAATTCCCTGGTGAACTAATGAATATTTCTCTTTCGATTTTTCAGATAATTTTGTTCGCGATGGAGAATTTGCATGCAAATTTGTTATCGACTCATCTGAAAGTGCTTAAAGAGCTGATTTCAAGGTATTTTTTAGGATTTTTTTATAATTTAGGAAATAGTGTAAAAATAGATTTAAAAGTGAGAAAATGCACCGCCTATTTAGATCATTTTATCATATCTTCTCCAATAATTGTTCAACTCATGAACCAAGGGTATCCTCGTGTTTAGTTCACTCAGTAGTTTCCACTTAAACACAAAATTCATCAAATTTTAGACACGTGCAAATTCTCTAATGGAGAATTTCGCGAGCCAAGAGCCGAGAACGAGACCAGATAAAAGGTTCCTCCGGGAGCACGGGGGGACAGCGTGATGCTTGAAGTATTCCTGCAGTTTTGCAGGCGCTTCCCGAGATTGTTCTTCGGGCAATGTTCAAAGTTTTGGAAATTGTCTCCCGGAAGATGAGGTCCTTTTTCACAGATCCGGTCACAATTGCACGTATTCATGCTAATAATTAAATTGCACGAAAACCCTAGGTGAATAGTTTACTAGCTTTGCAAAAAGGAACCACTACTTCTGACCCAGTTTAAAAACAAAATACGTGCCATTGGTTTCCTTATCGAGATATGTGTTTTTATGAAAGAGCCAGAGACAGTGGTTTCTTATTGCAAAATGTAATGCAAATGTAGTCCCTCCGATTGAAAAGGACGATGGCGGGCTAAAGACATAAAATGCAACACTCACACCCATGTATTTCGCCTAAAGTTCCTGAAAATTTCGAGGTAATAAATTCATAACTTTCCTCATAAATAAACATTTTAAAAATGGAAATTTGGCAACTTTCGAATGTTCATACGGCGTTCTTCCTTAGCACGGCAGCTTATCCCCCGGTCCCAGCAAATGGGCTGCTATTAGCGGGAAGGAACCAAACCACATCTGCTATTGCCAGAAACTGGGCAATTTATTTTTTTACAAGAGAACTTTTGTGCGGATTCCTTGAAAAATTTTGAGGAATTTGTTTCGTACTACGCAGAAAATTCATGAAAATCTGCACACAAATTCGCACAACCCTTGTCATGTAAACATTTAAAATAACGCAAAAGTTGAACGGGTTCGTGTACCTAAGATACAGTAGCGGCTCCCATTCTCATTGTTGAAGATCTCTACAGGTTTGACGGGGTCGCTACCGTTCCTAGGAAAATTACCCAAGTAAAGTTGACAATAGCTGATGTGGCTTGGTTCTTATCTGCTGAACGCGGTCCATTTGACGTCACATTCTGAAAAAATTAAACATTTTCAGTCAAATTGAACTTAATTTCAACTTTTTCGGTGCATTGAGCAACTTGGGTCCATGAAGATGCCCTTTGAAATGACGCAGCGCCAATGCAGACGCCGCCAACTCAAATAACGTAACATTTAAAGAAGAAGTCCCCTATTTTACTGAAGAGATTGGTGATGTCATTCGCTGCAGCAGAATGAAAGTATTGCAGTTAAGGAACTAGAAACTTCAAAAGAAAAGTAAACCGCTGAGACTTTTTCCCCCTCCGGTCTTCATTGATTTATGAAAATTGTTGAGGAAAAAACCGGAAAACACTTCGATAATAACTTGCTGCTTTTATTGTTTGGCACTAAACTTCGAGCTCAGGTCATTCATGCTTGACAACTAGGTCTCAAGTTATCGGAATTTCGTGATTTCTCAATCATACACCTTTCTAGTTTCAACTTCCTTTTTTTGGAAAGCTTACTGAACGCCTTACTCGATAAGCTAGCAATTGACCGGGAAGGATACTTGGCGTATTCAGACCGATTTTAGGCCTCAGGAAGTTACATGAAATTCGCAAGAGGAGTAAGTTTCGCGTGCCGTGCGCCTTACGTCAACAAATGTGACGTACCTTTAGTAGACCGCAAAGTTCTAAGCTTTTACGGAGCCCTCCAAGCCCAATGTAAACAGAGAAGATGGCTATAGAGTTCGAGACTTGATAGGAAATTTTAAATTTCCAACCTCTGAAATGGGTTCTAAAAAAACTTTGATCTATTTTCTTACCGCTAATTACTGTGTTCTCGTACATAACATTTAATTGTACATTTACAAAAATAATATTAATTTGTTTAAAGTGCAGAGGCTTTAGCAAGACTGATAGTAACACCCCAATCTCCTTGTAACACCTTCAAAACCAAGCTCCGACCCCTCCTCTCCTCCTGAGTGGTTTAAGGTCCAGTCACACGATCAAATTGAGACATCAAATTGGGCCTCATATCGGTCGCATCCTCACCTCAGGTCTTTTTCAACCAAATCAGAGCTTCGATTTGATGGCTCAATTTGATCGTGTAACTGGACCATTTCGAGATACTTTAACCACCGCTCACCTGACGAATATTCCGTAGTGAAAAGAGGTCTCCTCTACCTTGGACGGTCAAATCGCCACCTTCGGGCCAAAGTATCACAAGCGCCATGCGACGCGACGTTTCAAAATTTCCGCTGCCATTTCATTTTTTCCAGAGGTTTCGTTAGTTGAATCTGTTTGAAAATTTCACTGAATTTTATCGGCAGCACTAAGAAAATGTGAAATTTTTGGACAGCTTCGTTGAACAATTTCTTTGTAAAAAAATAAAATGGCGGCGGAAATTTTTAAACTTCGCACGGCGCTTGCGATACTTTGGCCGGAAGGAGACGACTCATCCAATAATATGCGCGCTGCATTTTCGGAGTCGGAAAAAGACGCTCAGCAGTGGCGTGGCGTGCTTTGTGATGTATCGATTTATCTGCCATTTAAACCTATGGATAAGGATCGATGAACAGGGTGTTTGCAACGAACACCTCAATAATCGATTCTTTTCCATAGCTTCAAATGGGGAAAATCGATAATCGATCATGCACGCTTCACCACTGACGCTCAGTCACACGCCGGGGCTCAACAATTAATAAGTTTTTATCTCTCTCTCTCTCTCTCTCTCTCTCCCCTCCCTCCCCTCTCTCTTCCTCTTATGCGTTTTTCTCTATCGCCGCAATCACACGCTGAATGTGGCTTGAATGTGGAAGTCATCGGCCCGATGCCTGAATATTGCGCGTGTCGCTCAAAATTCAGCAACGATTCTCAGCGACCATCGGATGATGTCGGATTCGTTTGAACTATTCGAATAGATTTGCTACACATCTGAATGAAAATAACTCGAATTTGCGAAATTTCAGCTGTCGAGCGATGACTGTTGACTCCCATATTCAGCCGCTAAATTCAGCGTGTGATTCCGGCATGTCTCTCCGTGATGTACGATGAGAGACTTAAACGTTGCATCTGCGTGCGTTCCACTTACGAGAGTAAACGATGGCGGGCGGTGAATAGCTGCTTGTTGCATTTTTTTCAGAGCTGAAATCGCGTCGACGCGGCTGCCGAGCGTTATTCACGGCTCCGAGTCACCTGCACTCACGTCGCAGTCACTGTCATCCGCCATTCTACCGTGCAGCCTTTCACGATGCATGACGTCATACTCCATTCTCCGGATAACTCATGTCACCTGGGCCTCGCGGTTAAGCCAGGTACAGGGTGTTAACCGGTGGAGAGAAGAGGTTTCATAGGCTGATACCTTAACGTTTTGATACTAACCATCATTATATATATTATTATATAACAAATAGCCCATCGGTCGCCGATCGTCGGTATTAACTAACTAACCAATAAGAATGAATTTATGTATAATATTAATTAATTTTATACATACATTATGCCGCTTTCATAGCGCAGCCTCGCGCTCTGCGACGCCCAATCGCCATTGCCCCCTATCTTCCCAGAGACCATCAGGCAGTTGGCACCTTCTGATATCCTCCTCCACCCCTTAATTAATTTTATACGAAATATAAATGAGAGAATAAGTGTTAATTCTACGTAAAAAAATAGAAACGCAATGATTGTCAAGTAAAAACGTGGTGAGAATGGTAACTGTGGTGATCTTATTACATGTTTTCCGCATTCAAAGGTTTAATATTTCTCTCGATTGTTAGTAGACTTAGTAATCTTCCATCAATCTAAGGGGTTCCAGAGAACTAGCGAACGGCAAGGGGCCAGGATTTTTAATTTCTGAGGTATGAATGTCTCCCAAAATCCGTCAAAAATGAGATTTTTTATTTTTTGAATAAAAATTGGTACTATACATTTTTATTTAAAAATAAAAATCCTGGTTATCGATTTTCCATTTACATTCATCTACCAACGTTACCACAATACTAAACGGCATTGTATCTTCAAGGCTGAGCTTAGTCTCGAGGTTTGTAGAATTTTTCTTTTTCTCTCAACCGCTCAAAGAGCGAATCCTAAAATCTTAATCCTCGAATCACCCTGTATCCCTTGAAACACCCCGAATGAATCATAGAGAAACTCTAAAGATTTTTTTTGAGGAAAATCTGGCCACCTTGAATGTTTTAAACGTCAACCTTGCGTTGAAAAACCCCCTCACGCAACTGGCAAATTACAAAAAAAGAGTACCCCTCGTTCAATCAAAGGAAATCAGTCATCAGGAAATCTCCGGGTATATATAGAAGTTTATCTATTCATACATGTAATAAGGCAGCGATATTTTGATCATCGGTGTTCGTGGTAGTCAGTTTTTCGAAAATGAAATTCAGTGCGCTTGAACTTGCTGTGGTCCAGGTTTTCCTGGTAAGTTAACATTAAGGGTATCTTCAGATCAATTTCATCTGCATGGAGAGAAAAACTTCGACTCATCCGAAGTTTTCAGTCGAAGTACTTACAGCCATAATTGAATCAGTGAGTTCGAAAACACACCAACTCGGTTTATTCCCGATTTTCACTTTTTTCGGTTTAGTAACACTTATGGATAGAAGCACCTGCACGCAAAAGGAAATTTCGAAATTGTAATCGGAAGTGCTCGAAACAGCGACGGGAAAAGGGAAGAATCGAAGTATTTCATTGGAAATACCAATTTTTGGCCATTTCAAGGGAAACGGGTGACCATCCGATTTTGCGGTTTTCTTTTTTCGGTTCAGTATACCTTGTACAAACAAGTTATATAAATATTCAAGCGTTATTCAGGTCGAAAAATATAAATTTTTCAGGGCATACTATGAAAAATCAGTATCTGAAAGTCGGTGAGAACGAAAACACATCAACTCGGGAATTTTTAAACGCTTAACTCTCTGTCATCAAAAATGGTGTTTCAATTTCAACTTGGTGCTTTACAAAGTCTCTAAGTACGTGTCCTTTGGCACCGAAAAGGTTTTTCTTTAACTAACTTCTTCGCCTGCTGCGCAGTTTAAGGTGTTTCCTGAACAATATTTTTTCCCGAGTTGGTGTGTTTTTGAACTCACTGATTCAATATATAGCGTTGTACCCCCCCCCCCCCCCCCNGACTTTAGAACGTAACTAAACTTCGTAACGAACCCTGTCGTCCATATACTTCAATATTTTTCCGGGGTCATTTCAAAGCGTAATTACATCCTTTAGTCAGCCGAGTGACGGAAAATTGGTCATAAGAATCGAACTTCGGTTCAGGTAACCAAAGTTTTTGTTAGACGTGCCGTACCAAGACACGTATCCTTCATAACGCAACTCTTAGATTATCCAAACCAAAGTTCGGTTTCAATGGCTCATAGCCTCAATTACTTGTACCAAAATCTTTGATGGCCTCCTACATTTTGCTTGGACTCTCCGTTGACTTGCTCACTTAACACACATTATTTTATTCGCAAATATTACGTTTCTTGTAGCGGCAAAAGTTCTCGCATGTGTCTGGGATTTGCGTTTTGAGTACTTCCTCATATGTAAAATTTTTCAAGAAACACGATGGTGCCACTAAGTTTTTCTGAAATCAACTCCCAAGCTCTGAAAAAAACTCTGAAAGTTCAAGCTGTAATAAAGGGGGTATCTCACGCTATGTTGGGAGTCTACTTCTATATCTAGTCAAACTCTCCACGCACATTACACATATAATAGGGAGAAAATACACGAGCTTGTTACATACATTCACTTTGTTTGATGAATCCAAAGTTGGGACCACGGCAACCGCGCTAAGTATTTGCTCCCTTTGCGGACGTGGAGTTTGACTAGATGTAGAGACGGACTCTAAACTTAGCACCGTAGCGTTAGGTATCTCTTATCGCCTGCTTTTGGAGAGCTTATTTTGATTGGGGAGTCGATTTCAGAGAAAACTAGTGGCTTGATCGTGTTTCTCGCGAAATTTTACCTGAGAAAAAGTACTTGAATTGCAAGTTCCTGCCATATGCAAGAACTCTATTTCCGTTTATGTTCACTGCGTGAGGCTCAGATATTGACAAACGTTGATAGTTTGACCGTACTGCGAAATTTTACACACAAAGATTGAACACTCGAAATGGATATCGTGTAATCACAGGATAAAATAATATGAACATAGGATCGGGCTATAACAAAAAAATAAGTCAACAAATGACATCCGACGAAGTGAAAAAACCATAGTTTAGCTAATAACCTGCGGACCGATTGTTGAAATTGATAGAAAAAGCAGTAGGCAAAGAGGACAAAACTAATATGGAGGGATCCTATTCTGCCGTGCTAATGAAAAACGTCGTATGAGCCTTCAGAAGATGCCATATTTCCTTTAACAAAAAACGAATTTACAGGAAAAAACTGTGACTGTTTTTCTTCAAAATTTTCAGATAATTTTATTCGCAATTTAATCTAAAATGTCCGAAAATTTCAAAGCAAAGTATACATAACTTTCCTCAGAAATACGTGTTTTATCCGGGAAAATTTGGCATTTCTCGAATGTTCATACGGCGTTTTTCCTTAACACGGCAGTATTGGTGGAAGCGGGTGGTTGCAATGGACAAAGGAGGTAATAGACCAACTAACGGCGAACCACGAGAGACCTTGCAGTTAGACCATCATTTTCCCCCTCAGTCTATAAGAACCACCCGTTTCAACCAATAGGCTCGCTCCATACTCCCTACGTCTTCGTTGTCTATCTTTTCACCTATCAATTTAAACAATCAGCTTGCAGAACTATTTTTAATTTTGTCTTAGGCTTGCACAGCGTCGTGCGGTCTACCATACTTGTCTCCAAGCCTGCGGAACCTGCTCACCGACTCCAACTCGATGCAGGCACCGGCAGATCAACCTCAGCTCTCCTTCGGCACCTTCCGGGGACCCGGCTCCTCGCAGGACTCCGAGAAAGCCCAACCTTTCAACACCCTCACTGCCGGCAACGTGGGAACCGGGTCGGCCACCGTGAGCCAACCCGGCCAGGCTGACGTCACCATCGAGAAACCGAAACCCTACGCCTGGAACAAACCCTCCCCGTCCATGGTCTTCGGCGGCAACGAGAAACTCCCCCCTTTGAACTTTGGCGGGGGAGCTGCACCGGCGAAACCGTCCTGGAAGTCACCTTACGGCGGGGCTTGCTCCAAGACACCCTCCTCCCCCCCGATGCCCGGCGGTGGCCTTGGTCTCGGGGGTCCGCTCAAATACACGACCTTTGACATCCCGGGCGGTAAAGCTACGGTCGCCTCCAACTCGCACCCTCTCCTGATGTCGGTCCTCAAGAATATGGGCAAAGAGCACGCTGCTAGTGATATTAAAGAAGGTGATCCGACGGAAGCGTTAGGGCCTCTCAGAGCTAGTCTTCTTTCGGGTGGTGGCTCGCCCTATGGAGGCGGATCGGGCGGTAATACCAAGTCGATCTTCGGGTCACCAGGAGGTGGATTGGGAGGTCTTGGTGGTTTGAGAGGCTTTGGTGGGTTGGGGGGTCTCGGTGGTTACGGGTCTCCTCGCGGTGGTTTCGGGCGTTTGGGTGGTTATCGGGGCTTTTGAGTTTACTGCGCAATGACTGGAGAAGTGGAGCATCAATAAGAACTGAAATGTAACGGGTTTTTTATATATTACGTAGCTGTAATGCATCTAGCTGTATACGTAGCTGAAATATATTTTAAAACTAAGCATTATCGTTGTGATGCTGTCCCTAGGGAATGAAAGAGGTGGGCAGCATTTCACTGATTTTGAAAAGGACGTGTTTAAGTCAAAAACTGTATTGAGTGTTCTGGCTCATTAATATTTGGCTCGAGGCTGGAAACTTAGTTTTTATTTCAACAGTTTTTGTAAAGGTTGCTTTGAAACAAATTTAGTTAAAGTGATACCTCAATTTTTGAATTCCAAAAAATTCATGTAATATCTTCTTCCGTCAGATGTCTCAATGGCAGCATTGATCATGAACAGTGTTTTGCTTTTGAGAATAAAGAGGATTGAATTTCAGTTATGCTCGGAAGTTGTTTCATAGGGTCTAGAGGGACTTAAGTTTAGATTTCGTCAAAAACCTCTATAAAGCCTCTACCAGAAATTCATGATTACTTATACAAATTTCTCAAACAACGGTACTAGCGTAACTGTAAATCACACAAATGATTTGAACAGCCGATGAAGTTTTTACAGTTTGCTGTGATTCATTGTCAAAATATTATAGTTTTGTGATTGAATGAATATAACAATAAAAAGATAATTGTACACGAATTGTTTGTGATGAACTCCGAGGATCATTTTAAATCCTTCAACAATTTTCATCTGAAATTTTAGTATTTTGTTTGGGATGTTTTTAAACTCCCATCTAAATAAAAACCTACCGATTCCGGTAACGTTTCTTTAGCAGACTCAACTTAAGATTTTACCTATGGAGACTCGGCTACACGTGCCCATATTTTTCCTCCTGCGCCTTAATTTCACCACGCAGGCAACAAAACATCCTGCGTGCTACAATAGTTACCTATCTATTCGAAGTTGATTTGGTCCCCTTTGATTTAGTTTAGTCCAAACGTTGAAGTAGTGCCAAAACGGTCGACTAAAATCTCCAGAGCCACCTCAATACTGCCGTGCTAAGGAAGAACGCCGTCTGAACGTTCGAGAGTTAAAATAATAGTAATAATAGTAATTCGATTAATAGTAATTTGAAGTACCTATAAATCATTTTAATCACGCATGATTAACGCAAAATGAAAGAATATCTATAGTGAGTAAAGGAAGGGGTAACTAGCACCTTATAGGCCTTTAAGTTTATAGGCCCGTTTATAGGTCGTTCTTGCACCCATCGATCCAGAGGCCTCACTTAACTCGGAGAAAAAAAGGTTTTTCGACCTCGAGCCGTTACCTATCTGTATGCTATCGCTACCACAGCATAGTCCAGGGTACGTAGAATCCGAAAAGCAGATGGGCGTAATAACGACCTATACGCCTATAGGCTGTTCTTGGTGCGGTGTCCTCAATTTAAGAATATTTTCTCTTGAAATTTTCAGCTGTTTTAGATTAAATTGCGTACAAAGTTGTCTGAAAATTTTGGGAAAAAATAATTACAATTTTCCCAGTTTGAATTCGGATTTTATCGAAGGAAATTCAGCAACGTCTGAAGGCTCATATGGCGTTCTTCTTCAGCACGGTAGAATAGGTAGCATAAATAGTAGTTCCTTATTGCAGAATGTAGTCCAGTTATGTCTCGGGAGAATGACGTCATTTCGAATGAATCAATAATAAAGGCTGGATCCCCGGACGTCCTTGAAGCGGGGGTTCCTTCAGCCGTCCTGAGTCCACTAGTGGTTCCTGGAACCTTTACGATCGGCGCTCATCCAGGGCTTAAAAGATGAGAGATCGGAGTAATTACTTAAAAATTGTTACGTCTAATGCCCCCTCTTCCTGGCGGCCCTCTCGGAGGGATCCACTTCCAATTGGGCTCCGCTCCCAAAATGACGAGTGAGCGCAATAAAATTGTTTTAAACGTTATAAAACTCCCATAAACGGGCGCAATAAAATATCTGAAAAATGTGCTACGTGTTTATAGCATGTGCTACGGGAGATTTATCCAGCTCGTGCCAGGCCCGCGGCGTTGCGAGCGCGACCCTGGCGCTGCCGCGCGGGCAACGGCGGATCCCGGAACTAGGGGGTGATTTGTCGGCGGGGCCGCTGCAACTCCTCCGGCGAAGGCTCCGTTTTCATTAAGAACTAATTCCGATGGAATCGTTTTCAGTTTGATTGCGATTCTCCGGACGATGTTGCCGCTGCTAGGGATGGCCCGAGGATCCATAAATTTCAAAGCTCGGAGGATTGCTCTAAGCTCCTCAAGACACGCCCCTCCCTCCTAGATATCTACATAACCTCCATGGACACGTTACGGATTTCCAGAGATATAGACCCGCCACTGGCCTCTTGGCGATAGGTGGAGACGTTTAGTTTTGGCACTCAACACTTCCTCATGGACAATGGAGATGTTGCATGTGTGAGGAATTTGCGATTTGACTATTGATTCTTTCGTAAAAGTTCGCGAGAAACACGATAGCGCCACTTCATAGGCCACTTGATAGGCCCCGGCCCATGGCGGCAAATCTAGAGGGCGGCAAAAATTTGCAATTTTTTAAAGTGTAGGTATAAAAAAAAAAAAAATCGGATTTATAAAAACAAAATTACAAACGAGAAAAGGCGACAAAATCTTTCCTTTCCTGAGGGTATAGTAGTTTCTAATTTTGTCGTCTCTTAGTGATACAAGAGACAGCACCCTCAATAAGTCGAGTTAAGAGAGAGGCCAAACACGCAATTTGGCCTGGAGCGGCGCGACTTACAGAGAAATGATAACGAGGACTTAAGATGAAAAGGAGAAGCCCTCGGCGCGGCGATCGGCATGTAACACGTATTAGCGCCTACAAGACTGCACGAATACTTCACGCATTGCATCAAACACAGTGCGGTTATTGCGGTCAGCGTGAAACGGATAGCGCCTACAAGAATGCATGAATACTTCACGCATTGCGTCGCAGTGCGGTCTGCGCGGCGCGGCGGCGGAAGTTAAAATCATTGAACCACATTTACGTTTGTTCTTTCATAATTTTTTCGTTCTTTTCTTATGAATGGAAGGCCTTGTCCACACAGAGATATAGGTTTACGGAACGTAACTTTCGCGCAAAGTTTCGTGAACTCTTGCTAGTAGCGTTGACAGGGCTTTTCCAAAAAATGTGTACAGCACGAGTAAATGCGTCTTATGCACCCCTCTCCCGCTGGCACGTTCATTTGATGGTTTTTATCGAGTTTCAATACGAATAAGAAGAGGGAGGCAAAATATAGGCGGCCCATGGACGGCAAGTAGGTGAATCCGGCCCAGATCACGTAACCCGCAAGGTTTTATAAATTGTATTGGTTTACGTGTTGATATTTTTGAGTTTCATTAAAAATCTCGAGAAATATTTTTCAGAGGTCGGCCAGTGCGGGACATTCGTCGGATTCGTATGGATTGCAGCTAAAATCTGCCAGTTGACATAATTTTCAGACTTTAAAGTGGCAAGTCCGCGAGCTAGCTGTCCAGCTCACGGAATGGGCAAAAACATAGGTTACTAGGTTAGTCTGCGGACTAGGAAATTTTGCTACCGGGGCGCAACTCATATAAAGCATATCGACGGTGTAAGTCGGCAATCACATAACTCGGTTTGTGACGTCGCAGACTTCCTGTCACACTTTATTTTTTAAACGGAAAACTACTCGATGGCAATTCTTTAAAACTGCTTTGATTTTTCTTCTCTTTGCGAAGAAAATTTTGTAAAAACTTCAAGGAATTATGTCAATTTGTTCGCCTTTAAAAAAATAACATCGAAGCGGAGATTTTCAGACACCGCAAACGAGTTATGTGATTGCCGACTTACACCGTCGATACATAAAACATATGTATGTATATCGTAGGCAATTAGCAATCGCCAGCAATTTGCAAGCGGTTTACACGTCGTTTCAATAAATCGCAATAATGCGCATCGGCATAATGCAATTTTTAAGAGTCATGATCTTCAAAAGTATGAGCTCGGCTTGAAGTGCCTTTATTTTTTGTGATAATCTACCCTTCGTCACGATGTTAGTTTAGTTGTTTGTTCGATCTCCACCCAACTAATGTCATGGAGTTCCCTACACGCATCTCTGAGTGTGTATCTGCCATGTTTTTAAGGATGGAAAAGTTTTTTTCACACTATAGGCAACATAATCAGCACTCTAATCTTGTTCTTTTATTTTTGAATTTTATGATTCTCTATATTTATTCACGACTGGCTTATAAATTACCGGCGATTGCTAATTGCCTGCGAAATATACGAAACATATATATAATCAAATTTCCGTTTTTTCGAGAAAAACACCTGATTGAAAATATCTATTTAATAAAAAAATTTAGAATTCCAAAATTTTACGTTGATGGGAAGGGCCCATCCAGTGATTCCCAAAGTAAATTATCAGTGTCTCAGTGTCGTCTTCTTACCGCGAAGATGATCAAAATTTTCTGTAAGTAGGTCGCAAGCTGATAGCCCCTCACAAAGAGCCTGGATCATTTCTTGACTTTTCCTCTTCTTCACCTAACTTTTCTCATCCTTCATTGTTTCCCCATGGATCGCTGAACAATGAAAGAGACGTAGAAACTATAAGTTTTGAAGTTATACTCTTCTGCGGTTTTGTAGGACTTTCTTCCGAAGGAATTGATTCCTGAATCCTCACCGAGAAGTTTGACAAAAGTTTATTAAAATCCGCGCGGCATCAATTTACGTCACGATTAAAGGTCGGAAAGTTTCGACGAGAGAAGAAAATCGACATCCTTTAAAAGTGACTGAATTAATTATGCAGGACGAGCATAAAACCTGGAGTGGATCCAGAAGCTTTAATTATCCGCTAGAAGAGAGGGATGGAGCTGTACAGAATGTCAAAGATGCGCTCTACGAGGTGAAAGGATTTTACGTTATTTTTCATCCTACATGTATCAGTGTGTGTGTCATTGTGCGGAATGCTAATTCTTACAGCAGTTCAAAGGATCAGCTCCAATTCATTCGGGCGTATTTCTGCCAAACGGAACTATGCACATTATGACGTGAGCCCTGTTATGCATGCATGCTTATGGGTCTCATGGCTCATTTCTTCATGCACATAGTTCCATTTGGCAGACATACATCCATTTGGAGGGACAAAGTCGGAACAAGAGGGACCCAGGCTTTGTCTTTCTCTGAATCAATTAAACTTATCGTCAATGATCCGATTATAACTCTTCAGTCCTTCTTTGATGAGCGTATTCTGTAGAGCACCCTCAGATATTTTCCATACGTTGTTTTTGTAGCCTGCGAATCAATATGTGTCACTTTTTTTGGTGCCGGATTAATGATTATTTTATATTTAGTGCGAGATCAATGGACCACTAGACAAAGAACGAAGTTAAGCATTCTGATACATGTTTCGTAACCAAAATTTCGTGTAGAACACGATTTGCGCAACGAGAATTACTGGAACTAACTCCTGAACGAGATATCCAATGTTTCTTGACACATGATTTCAATCCCCCGCGCATGAAAACACAATAGTCTACGTGAGTTAAATCGCACACTAAACGTTACCATGGCATTTTCTGCGATCCGAAAATATGGCAACCTCAATCTTTACTCACAAAATTGATCTCTGAAGTGTGGCGCATTAACCTTGGGACACCCTGTATAAAACAATCGATTCCCGCTGAGGCTTGTCTTACAGAGAATCGATATTATGATAAAAAGGGAGGAAAAGCAGCAGGGCCGGATTTACCTACTTGCCGCGGGCCGCCCATTGGCCGCCTGTATTTTGCCGCCTCCTTCTCATTCGTATTGAAACATCAATTAAAACCATCAAGTGAACGTGCCAGCGGGGGAGCGGTGCATAAGACGCGTTTACTCTTGTTGAACACATGTTTCGGGAATGCACTGTCAACACTACTAGAAAAAGTTAAGTTTTGTAAACCCTTTTCTGTGTGTGGACAAGGCCTTTCACTCATAAGAAATGAACAACAAAATTGTGAAAGAACAAACATGAATGTGGTTTAATGATTTTAACTTCCGCCGCCGCGCCGCGCAAACCGCACCGTGTTTGGCGCAATGCGTGAAGTATTCACGCAGTCTTGTAGGCGCCGTGCGTTTCACGCTGACCGCGCTGTGTTTGGCGCAATGTGTGAAGTATTCATGCATTCTTGTAGGCGCTATCCATTTCACGCTGACCGCAATGACCGCACTGTGTTTGATGCAACGCGTGAAGTATTCGTGCAGTCTTGTAAGCGCTGATATGTGTTACATGCCGATCGCCGCGCCGATGGGTTCTCCTTTTCATCTCAAGTCCTCGTCATCGTTGCTCTCTGCGCCGCGCCGTTCCAGGCCAAATTGCGTGTTTTGTTTCTCTCTTAACTCAACTACCTAATTAAAGGTGCTGTCTTTTGTATTACTGAAAGACGAGAAAATTAAAAATTACTACACTCTCAGGAAATGAGAGATTTTGTCGCCTTTTCTCGTTTGTAATTTTTTTTTCTAAATCCGATATTTATTTATACCTACATTTAAAAAAAATTGCAAACTTTGCCGCCCTCTAGATTTGCCGCCATGGGCCGCGGCCCATTAACCACCCCCTTAATCCGGCCCTGAAAAGCAGCGTTGCCAGTTTGCACGGATCTTCACTGCTCGTAGCAAAATCAAAAGGATTGAGACGACTGCGACTTTACAGCCAAGATTTTTATTCAGAGTCTCATCGCCGTGAGAGACAAACGTAACAGCGGAGGATTTGAGGCGGACATCATTTCGGGGGTAGGTAAACAGGACGCGGAGACCGCAGGGTAACATGACAAAATAAGCCTTTCATCCACTTTTTTGTCTCCACCGTCAGGACTACTGCGCGCGCATTTTTATTCTTCTCTGCGTTTTTCGGGTTGATTTTTTTTTATTTTATTTTTATTTTCTCTTCTTGTTTTGTCGGATGGCTTTAACACAAAGCGGAACTCTGTACTTCGTTAAGCCACGCAATACATCACGTAGACTCCATGTTGCCGTGGTCTACCGTTTAAGAAGATAAAGAATATTACGGGGCCCCCTTTGTTACTATACGGCGCAACCTTCGGTGGCGCTTTGCGCTTTAAGGAGGCTGCTTTGGGCAATAAACAACCAAATAAACAAATATATCGGTCTCGTGAAGCGAACCGTTGGCAAGCCGCAATTACGGGCTATGTAGACATACCGTCCGTTCCGGGCTCAAAGGCCGAAAATTCCGGCTGCTGGAGCCGTAGCTTCGGCCTCTGAACCCGGAGCAATCGAAGCTACGCCTCCAGCAGCCGGAATTTTCGGCCTTTGAGGCCGGAACGGACGGTATGTCTACATAGCCCGTAATTGCGGCTCCCACGGCCGAAATTTTTGTGTTTCAGTGAATAAAAAATATTCGGTTTCTACACCAAGCTTTCGTTTCCTGCCGTGGGACTTCTCTTTCAATTCGGCTAGGTCTTGAAGTTCGGTTACACGAGAGGAACCAGAAGTTTGGCGGATATCAATCATCGCATTTTCGGTTCCTTTGGTTACGTTTTCCTTTGGCCAGTGTAACGTCTCTCCCATGTCCTTTGACAAACTATATATATCTGCGGTAAAATCGTTACTTTTTGGACGAGAGAAAGAAATCATAAATACATTTCAACGCTACAAAACTTCCACTCACCAATGAGCTTCACGAAGAATTTTTTTTCTTCCACGTTGGAAAAGTAGGTAAAGTATACTCAGTTCACATTAAACGTCTCCAGCATCTTTGAACGATATTACACCGAACTTTCATTTTCAGTGCATATATTTTTGCCTATGCAGAAGATCCAACCACCCGAAAAGAATAATTATTAAAGGAAATCGAAAGATACTTGGAAATTTGACAACAACATTTAGGGCGAAACGTGAAAACGACGGTGACCCGGTGAGTAAGTGTGAGTGTAATCGTCCGTGTGCGTTACAATGTTACACGTCCGACAAACACACTCTAATCCCATCACGTGTGTTGCCAATCAGCTTCCAAATTAGGCATTTATAAATTAGTTCTTCCACGGTGGCGAGGCGTGATCCCCGGTTTTGGCAACTAAGTTGAACCCTTGTTCATGTGGATGAGTGAGGTGGTTGAGTCGAGTTCGGTTACAACCTCATGCAAGCTGTGCTCGTGCTCAGTAAAATCCTAATCAATGCCTATGGCGCGTCAACTGCCACACAAAACATGAGTCGAGTGGTTTTATCATCGAGGTTTTCAATGGGTATACCACCCCTGGCTGTGCTAAAAAATCAGTGGTATCTGGAATTCCCAGGGATTTTGTGCAAAAAATTAGGAATTACTCGATAATGACCACGATATCGCGGCAAATACGACATGTTTCTAGCGCATTCTTGTTTAGTTAAGAAAATAAAACATTAAAAAATTTCCACACAAATATCGCGGAAAATTAGCGACTACTGCATAGATGCGCGCATACAACTAATGAATATCAATTACTTGAGTTTGGAGAAAACGTATGATTTTCCTTCAATTTTGCGTGATACCACATACCTACTCCGGGGTTCGAATAGTTGCTCGCTTCACTGATGGTCCGAAATTTTTCAATTATATAATTATGACTCATATTTTTCGTAAAACTATAATAGAGACTGGGAGCAGGTGGAGAAAGTCGAAGCTATGCTCTAGTTTTCCGCCGCTATCAGCGACACGTCTACAAACGCAGTGCGATCGAGCCATCATCGCAGTACAGAACGCCTTCAATCTAGCTAGCGGCAATATGGACAGCCCCCGTGGTGAAATAGTTGTATCAAGAGCGCCTTCCGTGATCGGAGTCAAATATTGATAAAATACGCGAAACAAACCCGCATTTCCCCTCAAACCCTTCGATTGCAACATTGCACACCGTTGCTCCTGTTCCGCTTCAGTTTATTTGTTTATTTTTGAAGCCAAACAACAGTTTCTCACAAAATTTTCCGAGGATTTGCCTAAATCATTTCACAACAGAAGATAAAAGTAACAAAGAGTAACTCAGGCGACGTGAAGACTAAAAGACAGCAACTTTTCACTTTCTAAATTTAGCTCTTAAACTTTTGCAAAAAAAAAAAAAAAAAAAAAAAAAAAAAAAAGTTTAGTGCAATATGTCCAGTAATCTTTACAAAATTCGCAAAGATTAGCTTAGTAACGGCCTAGTTCAAAAGGACTCCTTCATTCATCAGTGCGTATTTTTGCTCAACAAGTTGCTCATTTATAAATATTCATCGAAATTTAGTGAATTTAACTTTGACTTCACCCGATTTCCTAGCTCAGCTTGGTATTTGGTGGATATCTGAAATATACCTACTTTCTCCGAATACATCCTTCCGCATATTTATAAGTATGATATTTTTTTAAATATAATGTGAACCGAAAGATTCTCTTGCGTCAAACTTTAATGAGCCCAGTAGCTTCATTAGAAATTATCGCCCGCCATGATTAATCGGCAATTTGATGCGGACGCAAAACCTTTTGTGAAAAACTGAGTCATTTCTTCAAAGTCTCATGTAAACTGAGCCGCGTCTTGGAGGAAAGTTCACTCTGTTACGCGAGATGCCTACAAAAATCCCTTTGTACCGGTGCCCAGGGGACATTCATTGACAGTTCAAAGGACTCCGACAAAAGCTCTGCGAGAAACGGGCATTTTTGTATGCCCTCGTTATTTTTTCATTCGTCCTCTTTCTAGATGTCCCTCTCGTCTCAGGCCGTCTCTTGAAATCACGCCTGTCAAATGGCCTCGCCTTACGTGTGGAGAGGAAAATTTTGTTTCAGAATCTCACCCCCGCTTCGTATTTGGACGAGCGAATTCAAGGGGCTTAAGTACTCTTATGTCCTCTGAAAGTGAATTAACGCAAGGAGTATTTTAGGCAATGGACAGACTCTCGAGGCTCAGTTCGAGTTTAAGTCATTGTGGAATGCTCTCTCTTAGATTCCTATGCCTTGTAATGTTGTTTGGGGATCATGAAGTTGAAAAGATGGTGTTGCCTCTATACTATAAGATTCGAGGAGCGTCGCATTGAATTTTGTTGACGACTACTACTACTAACAAGTCGCTCTTATAGCGCTTCTGTGCGCTCTGCGACACTCAGCCGCCACTGATAGAGATCCGGCCAGGGCTCCTTCGGCGGCAGATCGCATCTGCTCATTTCCTGCCTTATTCCCTCAATCCACGATTTCTGCCAGAAGGACCCAATCCAGAACCTTCTCAGGCAACCTATCATCTGGCATCCGTTGCACATGATTATACCAGACAAGCTGTTTTGTGAAAATGTCATGCACTATGTGGTTTTCGACGCCCATAATTTCACGTATCCTCTCATTCCGAACGCGATCCCTTCTCGTTGAATTTTGTTGAACTGAATCAACTTAAATCAATCACTGAAAATAATTATTAAAATGAAAGCTTTGTAGGTAGATAAAACTCAGTCAGTGATACAGAAAATAAAAGTATGGATACCAATCGAATATTTTATATCAATGCGACGGAAGAATAGCGTGTATGGGGATTGGGAGCTCAGAATAGGAATAAATCTAAGGACGAGAGATTATGCTTGGGAGATTAGAGGACGAATCAGGAACGTATTTACGGAAACGTCACAAGATAAGGGTGCGCTCCGGAGGCTGAGGCTCAGCGAGTGCATTATACCGATGTTGCTCTGCATATCCTTGCTCTAGATTTTCAGCCAGGCTCTTCAGTTCCTCATTTAATGCCTAAATTTTTGCCTTGTGGAGAATTTTGGACATTTAGAATGTTGAGTAAAAAATCAAATACATTTTGCCTACACTGGAAAAAAAAAAAAAAAAAAAAAAAAAAATGTTCGCAACGATCACCTAAATAATCAATTCTTTACCAGATNAAAAAAAAAAAAAAAACATTGGATCTAGAGTCCAGACTCTTGAAAACATTGACAAGAAAAAATACTCTTGATTCAATCGGATTTTTGCTTGAATCACGACGAAATCCGCTTAAATTAAGAGACTTGGTTCTTGATTTAAGCTAGATTCTGATTGAATCAAGAGTAATTTTTCTTGTCGATGTTTTTAAGAGTCTGAACTCTAGATCCAATGTGTTTTTTCCCAGTGTAATGAGGGTGAGCAATTTGCTGGGCGAGTATTTGTAAATTAACGAAGTTAGGATTGCTAGACCAATTTCTAAAGTATTTGGCCATGCCTGCCATGAGTCACCACTTAGAATGTTGAGCAAAAAATCAAATGAAGTTTGCCAAATATGAGGGTGGGCAATTTGCTGAGCGAGTATTCGTAAATCAATAAGGTTAGGATTGCTGGACCAATTTCTCAAGTCTTTTGGCCATGCGTCACCATTAGACGATTCTGAGCGTTGACTTCCGAAAGTATCTTTTTTGCTGGACGTAAGAGATCAGAGTGGGATTTTTGAAAAATGTTGTCTCTAATGTAACCTTTAAGGTAATTCGATGGTCGCCATATTTTGTGTCAGAACGACATGCGATAAACCGCAGTAATTAGTTCCATGTTTTCAGCTACTTGCTATTTTTATCGGAATCGAAGATCCCTAAATAATTCACTCAGCAAATTCGATAGACACATTCAACATACTAAAGGTAGGGTTTCTTAATAGGAAAAATGAAGGATTTGAAAGCAGTTTCAAAATCAGTATCGAATGCGACACTTCTCCTCTACAAAAGTCCTACCTTTATTATGTTGAATTTGTTCGTCAAATTACGTGAGTGAATTCTTTTATTCTCGTGACAGCAGAAATGCGATCTCAAAATTTGATGCAAATGACAATAGTGACTGAAACATGGGACGAATCGATGCCATATATACTGCACGTCGTTCTGGCGAAAAAAATAGCGGCTATCGAATCATCTGAACCGTAAAACCCGACATGACTTTCGAGCAGATAAGCTCATACTGAAATATCGTCACCTTCAGGTCATAGTATCACAAGGGCCATACGACATTTCAGCATTTTCGCCGCCATTTTGTTCTTTAACAGAGATATTGTTCAACGGAACCGTCTGAAAATTTCACTGAATAATCTGTGTGCTGCCGGTAAAATTCGGTGAAATTTTCAAACAGTTTCAACCAATAATTGGACTGCATTTAGCAATTTGGAACTATAAATTCTGGCTCATCTGAAAAAACACTTGTGCGCATAGAGAAACTAATATCGTAAACGTTGTTTTTAAACCGGGTTAGAATTTATAGTTCCAAATTGCAAAATCCAGTCCAATTACTCTGTAAAAAAATAAAATGGCGGTGGAAATTTTGAAACGCCGCATGACGTTTGCGATACTTCGGCCGGAATGTGACGATATGCCATCATAGATCAACTTCCTCCGTATGAACGCGTCAAAATATGAGGGTTCCTCGGCGGGTCCAAGTTTCTCTCTTTCCAGTTTCCATTCATCTGTGCGGAATGAAAGCAAACAACGCGAGCGAGTGGCGCGGCGGTGGTGGCCATCCCGCAGTCCCGCTTGCGAAATAAATGAAGTATTCGTAAAGACATTTTCCCGGGAAACGATCCGTCAACAAATAAGATTACTCGCTCCGAGTTTTTCATTATAATTTTAACGCGCGTCTCCATCCGCGTCTGCCGGTGTCTCCTTGTCGATTTTTTCTCTTCTCTTTCTCTCTTTTTTTATTTCCTTGGCTGAGCCTGACTCGCGGAGCCCAGTACTTTCAAAGCGGCATGTCCGCGCGGTTATGACGTATGCACGAGGGGAAGAAATATACAAAGAAAAATACAAGACTTTATATTCAGAAAGTGCGGTGAACAGTTAAGTTCAGTGGCGTGGCGTGAATTGCGATATATCGATTGTTATGCCATTTAAACCTATGGGAAAGGATCGATAAACAGGGTGTTTGCAGCGAACACCTTAATAATCGATTCTTTACCGTAGGTTTAAATGACATGACAATCGATATATCGCAATTCACGCCACGCCACTGATTAAGTTTTGATGGCTCTTTGCGGATCATAGGATGACTTCAGTGGGCATGAAAATTTTGAGAAAAACTTGTCAATATTATATAGACGATATTGATAAGTAATGGCAACTTCAGTCTGAAAGGGTAATAGATTAGCTATAAATATATTTTAAAACTTGCTTGGTACATCGATGAGGACGGTTCTCTAATTATTAGAATTTTTGTTTCGTAGCTCTGTTCAGAGGCAACTGGATGTAGAAATAAAAATACAACAAAGAAATTTAAGCGAGAAAGTCAAGTAAAGTGCAGGAGATATTCCGTTATCATATGATTCCTAGTCGATGTAGAATTGATTCGATTAAAATCAGATAAAGTAAAATATCTTTGCAAACGCAAAAACTCCGTAAACGCCATTTTACATTTCTCGGAAACGATGTATCATAGCAAAAAAACTTGCGTACTTTGAGATAATGTTTTTACAGCATTATTTCGCAAATACTATCAAGAACTTAACCTGAAAATTTGAGGTGCATGGGTAAAACAGTTTTAATCTTTTAAAGTGTTAAGTTCCAAAAAAACGAGGGAAAGTCTTGATGGATTTACGGCGTTCTTACTTAGCAGGGTAGAGCTGTCATATCGAAATTAGTGTATACCGACAGAGCATTTTCCTCTGAACGAATTCTCGAACCCACAAAAGATAGAAATTAGATATAACTCTTCAGTCCAAGACTTTGCTGAACTAACGCAATCCGACGTAATGCCTGAATGCAACCACGCCTGCTCCAAAGCTGGTTTTGTTGCTTGCGAAGTATTCGAAGGCGCTCAAAATTGCCCTGCAACACCTGCATACCTTTGTTGATGCTTGAGAGGGAAGTGAGATTATTTGCATTTGAAGTAAACTTCCTCATCTTTCTTTCTAGATCCTTTTCTTCTTTTTATTTCTATCCTCCAGTTTCCTTTCTCTGACCCTATTTTTCGCTGTATACCTTCATCCTCTCTTTTTCTCATTCTCCATTTTCTCCTCATACTCATTCATCTTTTCCACCTTGCATCATTCTTATTTGAAAAGAACTTCTTCTAATTCACTTCCTCTTCCTATTCTTCTGCTTTTTTCTTCCTTCGCTTCCTCAAACACTTTTCTTATGAATAATTTAACCACCTCGCTTTCTCTACTTCTTATTTTCTGCATTTAATACACATTCTCATAGCTTTTCCCATAGTATATTTAATTAGAGTCAAAACGAGTATAACATCATCACTTCTCTGCTTTCCCCTCATCCTCTTCGCTTTTTTCCTCATTTCCACCCTCCGTTTTTTTAATTCGTTGCTTATAATTCACCCTTTGCCTTTTCTTTCTCTTTTCTTATATTTCCTCCTAACCTCTATTTTTTATTTAGATGTAAATCGTGCGTCCTCTTGTTTGCTCTCTTCTTCTTCTTCCGCAACCCCTTCTCTCTTCTTGTTTTTTATTCAACCCTCACCTTGCCTCCTTCCCAGTCTCCTTATCCTCCTCTCTTCATCCCATCTTTTTCCGGCAACAACTTCTACAAATATGCTAAACTTAGCCCTTCCAGCTCCAAATAAAAGAGTGGAGACTACCAGTCGCATAGCACCCACACACGCACTGCTCGCACGACGCCCTTCTCGTCGTATTAAAGTTGGATTTGGCTCAGCGTTGGACCGTCTAATCATGCTCCGAGCTTTCGATCATCCTCCAAACCGGACCCCACACATGAATCGGTCTGCGCCAAACCAGAACATAATCCGTATCCGATGAGCCCCAAAATACAAGCATCCGAATCGAGTTCAGGGTTCACCGCGAAATGTATTTATTAGGTTCCAACATTGATCGAGGTGGATGGTCTCGGGGGTATTTTTTTGCTCCTCGGGAGCTTCCTTTATTGCGAAAACCCTCCGAGTGTCAACAATGTGAGCCTCGTTGCCAAATTTTGCACCGATCGTGGGGACTGCGAGGGGGGTTGAACCGAGGATTTGGCGTCGTTGAGTTTGACTTATTGACCGGAGGACGAACGTCGTTTCACCGCGGCCAAGATAACATCGTCCACTTTCAGGAAAATATAGATGTGCCCGCCCCCGCATCCAGGTAAAAGTACGCACAGGCTGCCCCGTAAGCCCACATGGTCCTCCGGGTCGGATTTGCTGACCGTGCGGTTTTTATCCTTTTGCGGTAGGAGTATTGCCATTCTTCCGTGAGGGCTGCGATTTGCGGGAGTATCTCTTGAGGAATAACTATAAACTCTGCGACATCGTGTATAGTGCATTAAGTATACTGCCGTCGTAAGGATGAGTCGTAATGGAACTTTTGTAAATTTCAGATGGAATATAGATGAGAGCTGTTTCTGATGGAAAACGTGGTACAGTACGCTCTCTGGCCTCTACGCGGCTCACTGGAAAAAAAAAAAAAAAAAAAAAAAAAAAAAAAAAAAAAAAAAAAAAAAAAAAAAACACATTGGATCTAAAGTCCAGACTCTTAAAAAAATCGACAAGAAAAAATACTCTTGATTCAATCAGATTTGAGCTCAAATCAAGAACCAAATCTCTTAATTTGAGCGGATTTCCTTTTGATTTAAGCTTAAATCTTATTGAATCAAGAGTCCTTTTTCATGTCAACGTTTTCAAGAGTCTGCACTCTAGATCCAATGTGTTTTTTTTCCAGGGTTCAACCCTCGAAGAACGTTTCGCGCCCTCAAAAGTTTACTCTATGAGATTATTAAGGGTCTCATTTTTAACCGTTTTTTGCGGTTTCACGTTGAGTGAGGAACGACATACCCAGCAGGGTTTGCTATTTAGTCTTGCAGCTTTGCACGAGAGATATGTCACGGTTACATAGACTCATTGAATACTTACTTTTGGGGAAACGTGTGAATATTTTGCCTAGAAATGTTCAGGTACTATACATCAAATTGTGCATACAGTTCTCTGCAAAATTATGAGAAAAATATTCACAAGTTTTGCAGGGTATTCGGATTTCTTCAAAGAGAATTTGGTATCACTTGAAGACTCATAATTTTGGTAGACTGTTCTTTTGTAGCACGACGGCATAAGAATGCCTATAATCGGATTGAGCATCGACTGATTTTCCGTTTTCTTTGATTTTAAAAGAATTGGGAATTCTATTAACGAGAGTATACATATAGAGTATTGAGTATAATAAAAATGAATAGCTTCCCGCAGAGTCGAAGTACCAAAGAACTGAAAAACACGAGACAAAAACCCTCGCAGGGAAACGAAAGCACCCTTCAATATATATAACTTGCTGCGCGCGGAAAAATACCCTTCAAAAGGATGAGTATGTAACCTCATGATGGCAAAGTTCGAATAGTTATCGCTGCGAGTCAAAGAGCACTTTAAAAATCTAGACCCGCGAGAGACGGTTTTCGGTTCAAGTTATCATAAAAAATCTCTCGGTTGGGTGACCTTAACTTTATAGACAACCTGTATTCATGCATCCCTTCTCACCCTCGTCGGTTTGAAAGAAAACACCGTAAACGTCCTTTTGGTCTGCAGGTTCGATAAACCGACCACAGTCAACGAAACTGAGCGAATCAATTGAATTCCTAAAATTATAACAGGGCCTCACAATTCTTCACAGGACTGATGATCTGAGGGAAGTACTCTTCTTTAAGGGTTGCTCCATACAACGTTACTCAGTATTATATCGCCCATATTCTATGTGCCAACTGTATGCGGGACTTATTCTGCCGTGCTATATAAGGATGGACGTCGTATGGCCCCTCAGGCGTTGCTTCGTTGGTGAATCACGAATTCTCGAGAAAATTTGCAAATATTTTTCTCCTAATTTTTCATTTAATTTTGTTCGCTATTTCACCTAACGTTTCTGAAAACTTCAAGGAAAAATATTCATAGCTCTCCTTAAAAATAAACATTTCATTGAGGGAAAGTTGGCAACTCTCGAATGCTCATACGGTGTTCTTCCTTAGCACGGCAGTATAAGCCGTGGGCATTAGTTCAGAGCGTTATGGACAGGGCTCATGAGTTAACTCCTCAGATCGTCGTTCCGGAGTTTAATCGTCATCGCTGACGTCACTGGCACTTCATAATTCCCATTCATTCTTACAGCACACCCCATCTTTCCCACCTGCACACAGTTCTTTTTGGCAGGAATACGACCTTCTAAAGTCTTCTATTAAAGTAAAAAAATGTCTTCTATTAAAGAAACGTCTTCTATTAAAGTACAAAATTACTGAAAAACTTGTAATAATCTCCCTTTGAAATTTTTTAGGAAACGTTTTTCGCATTTTGACCCAAGGAACCTTTTTATAGAATTTCAAAGAGAAAAATTCTAAAATTTTCTCACAGTCAATTATTATTTATCAGGGGCTATTCGGACTTTTTCGAATGTTCATTTGACGTTTACTTCAGCATGGCAGAGCTGTGGTCACATTAAAGTCACTGTATTTTTTTAGCTCACCAAAATGTCCCCAGATTTTGTCTCTCTTAAACGACCCGAAGCCAGATGGTTCTTGCTTACTTTGTCCTCCTGAATCAATCGTGACGGCAAGGGCAAGACCAAAACACACTCGCGTCGAACCCACAAGAATAAGCAATGAGCTGAGTCCGCCTTTTGCCGCACGGAGTTCTTCGCCGTGGTTCTCAATATCCCTCGCGGAAAATGGAGATGAGGCAGTCTCACTAAATCCAACATAACAAATGGACTTCGTTGAGCCAGAAAATGCCATTTGCATCTCCGTAAGAACCCGTTGTGTAAAAATTAAAAACTATCCTCCCTCGTACCAACAGGTTGGAGGTATTACTCAGCTGAACACCGACAAAGTGCCGTGTACATCTGAGAGGAGAAGAATCTTCCACGTGCGGTAGAAGTTTTTAAAATCTGTGAACCGGGATTTGACAAATCCTTAATACTCATTGTTGCATTTTGTCGCATGATTATAGTCACGCGTTGAGCAGTTTCGCTAACAGAAATATCCTATTTGCATCACAAGTTGTTGTGAGATTAATAGACTGTTGCATGTGAATAGGACAATTGAAGCGCCAAGAATCAAAAGCTGCAAGCTCCATTCCGATGCTGAAACATTTGACCGATGTTTTCATTTGAAAACCAGAGTAATCAATAAGACTTCATACGTAAAATACTGTCATAATGTTCTGTTTTACCTGTAAAAAAGTTCTAAAAGTGCGCAAGCAAAGACTCATCTGCTCTCTTAAAAATACATTAAAACGATTGCCAAATTTTTAGACTGCGCAATGGACATTTCAGCGTTTGATCCCAGGTGCCACAATTTTGAAGCAAAGTCTTTAGGAATATTCTTAGGAGGAGTCACCTTTCTGCATCTAGTGGCACACACCGATTTCCTTTTTTTCGACGGAAAGCTATGTAATCCTTGACGATTCCGAGTAGAAAGTTAGAATGGAACACTCTTGGATGAAGAAACGGCTACAGTCATATTCACTGTTAAAGTAAGCGGGAACTTGCGTGTTTTTCTAGTCGAACATGCAACTTGGCCGAACCCTCTCCAAACAGAGATTCGATCTAGGATCTTATTTGAGCCGCTCGGAGCTATCTTTGACGTATCTCCTTACAATATTTCGTTGGGAGCGCGGTCAAGAACGAAATTTCCTGTTCATCTCGGGAGGGAGGCGCTGACCGCTTGTACTCTCTCAGCCTGGCCCAAGTTTTCTGTTTCTCATTTCCTTTATCAGTGTATAAAAGTGTATTTTACCCCCCGCTGCCCAACCCGCGAGCGAGGACTCAAAGCAGCTGTTCCTTCGAGGGAGACAAACCGAGGGAGTTGTCAATAGATCGAGATCGTTAATGGATGTTGTTCGACGGAAACTCGCAAAGAAAATGGTTGAAAAACAGAAGTGTATTGAATATACCGTCACCTCTCGGCCCAAGTATCACAAGCGCCATGCGACGTTCCAAAATTTCCGCCGGCATTTTATTTTATTACAGAGAAATTTTTGGTTGCATCTGTTTGAAAATTTCACCGAATTTTATTGGCAGCGCAAAGAAAATTCGGTGAAATTTTTGGACAGCTTCGTTGAACAATTTCTCTGTAAAGAAATATTATGGCGGAGGAAATTTTGAAACGCCGCATGGCGCTTGTGATACTTTGGCCGGAAGGTGACGATACGGGAAAGGAACCTTAGTTTAGACTATCGCCTAACCTCCAAAGTTTCAAAGGGAGAATGTATACTGAAGGTATCTTTCCATGCTAATGAACGATTAACTTCATAATTGGATGGCAAATTGTCTAAAAAAAAATTAGGTTCATATACACCTTTGGGATACTCAGGATTTTTTCATAAGGCCTTGACTTTATTAGCTTCATAGGAAAAATGTAGTTTCATATACGAAGCATTGTTGGAAATCTGTCATCGTCCAATAATGGAAAGTGGAACAATGAAAGGGTTAAATGACTAGTCAATTTCGGCATTCTGTTTAAAAGAATACAGAAAAATAAATCGTAAAAACAATTTGTGCATGATATATGTCGGTATCTTACCGAGGAAAAAACTTCAGGTTTCTAGGGTAAGCGAACAGTTATAATACATCGGAAAATTCCCATTCAACTAGTGCTAAAGAGTTGGACCGGAAGAATCGCCTTCAGTCTCGGACGATACCACCCCCCAACTCAGGAGCACGATTAGATGTATCATCACTCAGTTGTTCTCGCCACTGCAATGCTCGCTTGCATTTCAACATAAAATTAAGTTAGAATGTATATCTTATTTTGAGCCTCGCATCAGAAACTTACCGCTGCATTCTGTAGTTAAAACAACAGTATAACCACTATGGATTGGTGTTATGGTATCTTTTAAAGGGAGGATGCGGAGGGAGGGGGTCTAGCCAAGTCTTATGTATGCCAAACACGTCAAAAAATAAATAAATAAATAAAAACTGATCAAATATAATTTTTTAGACATTTCTCAGGCCTCATTTGTTATTTTTCCAAAAATTGAGGGGGGGGGGCAAGGCAGCCTTTGCCCAATTGAAAAAGGGGAGGAGGTGGCCTTACAGGCACCGTGTATAGGATCGTGGGTCTGAAAGTCGTTCAAAATTGCTTACGTGATACTTGAACGGCCCCTTACAGAAACTGAACAGTGCAGCCGATATACAGCCGTGCTAAGGAAAAACGCCATATGAACATTCGAGAGTTGCCAAATTTCCTTCAATAAAATATTTATTTTTGAGGCACGTTATGAAAATTTTTCCTCGACATTTTCAGGAACGTTAGATGAAATTGCGAACAAAATTATACAAAAAATTTGAAGAAAAATATTAATATCTTTACCAGGAAATTCGTGTTATATCAAAGGAGATTTGGCAACGCCTAAAAGCTCATACTTTGTTCTTCCATAGCACGGCAGTATAGAACACGGTGCTCCGGTTCATGTGACTGAACTCTTTCTCTCGGTGTATAGATCAGAATAGAATCCGTAATTAGAAGCAACCCGATCCCACATGAACAGATCAAGGACAGCTCCCGAAGCCGCCCGCCCACGCTTTATTTATTTTTCTTTCAAGGGCCCCCTCGAGACCCGAGACTAAAAGAGTTAATTGGACGTATTTCTATCAAACGGAACTATGTGCATTATGACGTGAGCCCTGTTATGCACATATTCTTATGGGTCTCAGGGCTCATGTCTTAATGCACATAGTTCCGTTTGATAGAAATACGTCCAATTGTCTGGCTCGGAGCTCTCAAACAACGAACCGGACGGCGGATCCAGACGCCGGCGCCGGCGCCATCGTCGGAAGCGAGGCAAAGACAGAAAACAGCAAGACATCCTCTAAGCAAATGCGTTTTACGGGGGGGGGGAGGTGGGGGCGGGGAATAATCGACTCGAGAAATCAAAGCCCCCGGCGAAAGGGGAAGTAATTAGGGAAAGCGGAGAAAGAACCGGTGATGGGAAACTTTCGATTTACAGACACAGGTGCGTCAGAGCTTGAACTTTGTCGGGCGGGCAAGGGATCTGAGAGCTGCAATCAACGCGGGACATGAACGCGGGAGCCAATTGATATTTTCAGCCCTTTGGTCTCGAGTGTTTTCGCATTAGAATTAACTTTGTTACAGTCCTCCCCCCTCTCAACCTCCCCCCCCCACGTCTCTCCAACTCCCCCTCTCACCGTGGGTATTTTCTTTTTCATCCTCTCTCCTGGAATTTTCGCTGTGTGGAGTGGAGTCCTGTGTCCGACTGAGGCTCAATGAAGTAGAAGAGAACTGGGAAAAAAATCAGATGGGTGTTGATCTTTCGAACTGTGCAGACGTGTTTTGTAGAGCGCTCGTGAGACGGTAAAGCTTTTGGTTCGGCTCGCGGCCCGGGCATCGCGGCGCGCAGCGACCGCGAGATAAAGTATAAACAAAGTGCGGTTACGGCCGAAACTTCTATGTCGCTGTTGCCACACAAGTGTAAACATGGTGTGTATTGTTTTTGGAGAGACGATCAGTTCATCGGCTGTGAAAAATGCTACATCAGAGGAAAACTTGACTTCCTGAAATCGAGTCCAGCAAGAGTGAAAAATATGACGGATAAAAATCCGTTTGAGAAGAGTTCGCTCCTTTCAAGATCGCCCCAGGGGACAACCACGAGGACGAATACCGATGATAAAACAGATGATATAGCCACACCAGTATCAGTTGAAACATCGAATCAGACTCACCCTGAAATTTCAGTCAAGGAATTATTGGAAAAGGCTGAGGTGGTGATCAAAGAGGGTATTTCCATTACTCACAATGATACGAAAGCCATAAATCAGGTGCAAGGCCTTAAAAGCACGATTGAAGGACTTGTTAACATCGTTAAAAAAGAGGAAGAAAAAAAAGAAGAACAAAAAAAAATAATTGATGACCTTCAAAATAGATTGCTCGCGCTTGAAAAAAAGGAGCAAAGACATTCTGAAACTCGGAGAGAAATCCCCCAGCCTCAAGCAACCTACTCAGGGAAGTACGCAATTCTTAGCAATGATGGAGAAAACAACGAGGATGATCCAATGGACGATGAAGACCCAGAAGATCAAATCGTGGAAGAAGAAACTGACTGGATACTTTGCAAGCAGAAGAGGAAGAGAAACGAAGGAAGTGACTCATCCCCACAAACAACTCAGGCTAAGAAAGGAAGGAAAGCGGATACAGCGCGGTCCGGAAGCAGAGGAGGTGCCGAGAAAGTCGCCACATCTAGTAAAAACACCAATGGTTCGTTCAATAGCTCTAATGATAAAGATAAAAACAAAGGTACTAAAAATACTGAAAATAAAAAGGAAAATGAGGTGAGCAAGAAGCTAGTTCCTCCTCCATTTAAGGTTACCCAATTAAAATCAATCAGCGAGGTTAAAAAATTTGTTGAAAACATCGATTCTGATAAGTATAAATTAACAGCATTAGTTGGCAACGTCTGGAAAATTAATACTGCAGACCACGAAACTTATAGATTAGTTAGAGAAAACCTTGAAAAACATAATGCTAAATGGTACACATTTTCAGACAAACATCTTCGTCCAAAGGTTTTTGTAGCTAAGGGGATGCATTCTACCACTGATCTAGATGAAATTACAGAGGATCTTACATCCAAAGGTTTTAATATTGTTAAAGTTGTTAATTTGCTAAGCAAAAAAGACGAAAATGGGAAGAGGAAAGGTCTTCCATTACATCAAATCATATTCGATAACAAAGATGATACTAAGAAAATCTTTGAAATTAAATTTATAGCACATCAGAAAGTAGAAATCAAAAATGTTAAGCACAATCCGGCAAGGATTCCTCAGTGCCACCGTTGCCAGGGGTTTTTGCATACTCAAGCATTTTGTCATAAAGATCCTAAGTGTGTTAAATGTAGTGGACCTCATTTGAGTTTCTTATGCGCTGAGAAGAAAGTGGATAGTCCAAAATGTGTGAACTGTGGTCAAAAACACACAGCAAATTATTCCGGTTGCGAGATCGCTAAGTTTTTCAAAGAACGTAGGCTGGCAGATTTAAACAAGAAAAAACAAAAAAATAGTGGTAAAGAAAATTCAGGAAATAAATTAAGTCAGAGACCAGTCAGCAAAAATGTATCTTTTGCTAGAATGGCTAGCGATGGTAAATCCAACGATAAAGAAAATTCCGAGAGTCTGATGGAGAAAATACTTAATTTCTTAAATGAACAAGCAACTATTAATGCTCAAATTCTTTCTAGGCTTGATGCTCTAGAGGGAATACTTCTTGGCAACGATGGCACATAGGGTGCCTCATAGCAGAAGGCCAGGACCTCCTTCGAATAGTTTCAAAAGAATTCCTGGTAGTCACTTTGACAGGGATAAAATCCCCACTTACGTTGAGTCTAATTTAAATTGTATTGAAACAATTAAATTTGATAAGATTAGAATTGTAGCATGGAA